>WEIS01092564.1:0-14586 GCA_013389965.1 Todus mexicanus
TTTTTTGTGGTTTTTTTTCTGAAGGGAAAAATAAACCAAATTTTTGGCTAGATTGAAAAAGATGGTTTGGTTCACTTCATCCCACCGTGACCTTGTCCCACCCACAGCAGTGGAGATGCAGCACAAGGCAAGCACCTGCTTAGTCCTCTACAGCCCGTGGACACAGAGGGCAGGAGACGCATTGGGCGTGATGGCTTCTCATGGGTTCTCTGTGCAAAGCCATCCACTGCATGGCTTAAAATTACAGCAAATGAATCAACAGATGTCATTAAGCTTTGTTTTGGAGGTGGTTGCATATTTGTGCTACCTAGATGCTTGCATCTACTGTTGGGCAGCCATCTAGGGGATGTTTCCTTCTCCAGGAAGATTCACATTTGGGCATTCAGTGTACACAATCCCACCCAGACTAGCCCATTAAGATGGAAAACATCTCATGCCACAAAGCTACACAGCATAAATCTAGCTTCTGATGCAAAATAGTGTAAAATAGCTTCTGTGCCTTTAAAACAGCAAAATTCTGCTTACACTATTACTTTTTTCTAACTGTTGTGAAGGAAAGGTTAATGGAAGAGGACCAGGTGAGCCAGGGGAGGGTCTTTTCTTTCCATCAGCACGCACATCTAAAATCATGTTACATTCATAGATGTTTTAAGACATTTTGTTGATAGCATTTTTCAAAGCAAAATACCACCACTGCCCTGACAGACCAATTATATTCCCTTACAATGTCCTACAGGCACATGAATTATGAACCAACAGAGTTTTGCCTAACTCCTCAGACAAAGCGAACATACATAATTTTATTTTTTCCTGTCTGCATATCTCGGCGTGCCCTCTGCTGGCATTTAATCCTAACAACACATCACCATGTTCTCAAACCTTCCTTGCTGGGAGATACCTGGGGCCAGCAACTCTACTTACCCAGGGAGAGTTTTTGGTAAATGTATGTGGTACAAAATTTCTAGAAAAAGAAGAAAAACAGAGCAGGTGCATCACCAACAGAGCAGAACTTTGGTATAGTTGTGAGATGAGGGCACATTTCATGTAGATGCTGAAATTGCTCTCTCCAGCCCTAAGGTGAAGGCTCCCAGAGGGGTCAATGAGGGTGGCTGGAGACAGTGGTCCCGAATGTGCCATCCAGAGGCTCACCAACAAGTCTTTGACACAGGTAGAAGAGGTGGTTTGGCGCCCACCAGGCACTAGCACTATCTTCTAGCACAAATCAAGCACATACCTGTTGTCCTTGCACAGTCGGAATGTTTCCTTCATTCTCGCCTCAAGTTTCTACATAGCTTGGTGCTAATTTACCCTTTGAACATTAGTTAAATTGAAAACATTGGAAGATAAAGACCAAAAATTAAGAATTCAACCTTGCGTATTATTTATTAAATTGTGCAGCTCTAGGGGCAGCATCAGAGATTTCCTCATTTAACATCTTCTAAGTGCATGTAGATTCCTAAAGAATTGCTCATTTTTAAAACAATGAGATCTTCCTATTGAGGGGACCAGGGAGCATATGAGCAGGCAACTATGATCTTTTCCCTGCATAGCCATTCCTAATGGAGAAGAAAATACTATTTTTTTTTCTTTCGAAATAAGAAAGAGCATCTGTCCCTGCTCTCAGATACCAAATGTAAAGCTGATGTTGTTACTGGAGCTACAGGAGTACAAAACCAGTGTCATAAAAAAGAGATGGGTTCTTCTATGGGGGCAAACAGCGTGGCCCTATAGCGGTGATCTTGGCACACAGCACATTTTCTGTGCAAAGCCCTCAGACAAGAGTTATTCTCACACATCTGCCAAGGGCCAATCACTCAGTAAGCACAAGACACTGTTCCATTACCTCCAGCTTTCTGATGGCCAGAGCTCACCTGCGAGTCTGGCAGTTCACTGGTACGTCATGGATCCAAGAAACAAAGGACAAGCCCCATCACTTCAAATCCCCTTGGCCCAGGTAGTTAGATACTCTGAGTCAAGGAGCTTCCTTACACAGCCCTTGGGTGCTAAACCCCCCCATGCTCTCATTCATCTTCTAACTGCCCCTCCACAGGTCCCCAGAGGAGGATCCTAACCAGGTCTTCATGCCCCATGGCCACAAGTCACACATCCCTAAACTGAGTTTGACCCGCATTTGCACAGACTGCTGAAGGTCACCCCCAGGAGTGATCTCTCTCTTCACTGCACCATGGGAAGCACAGATACCCACAGTCCTGCTCCTTCAGAAACAAAGTGCCTGTATTGGAGGCTCCAGCTCACCAGCCACCATCCGAACACACAATAAGGGCGTTGGCCCTGTCCAAGAAATTACACTGTAAAAAAGATAACTAAGGGCATGAGGGAATAGAGGCAGGAGGCAAGCACGGTCAGCAGCAGCACCTTTGCTATCCCGGGGCTGAGTGCTAGGTCATGCTGCCTCTAGCTCCAGCTGGGGGAACCACTTACCCACTGTACTCGCAGAGAATTCATTTCATGATACTCACCAAACATTTTGTGTGAATTACCCAGCTTATTGGCAGTTTTTTCAAGTCGAAAACTGCACATTTGATGGATCTATGGGACTGAAAACTGTGCCTTGCTAGGGCTCCACAGAGCTCAGCTGGACTTGTACGATGGTTCGACTTGCAGGATGAAGGTCTCCATCTGCATTTTGACATTGTTTATTTCCAGGACGAGCTCTGTAACTTGTTGGCAAGAGTGACGGTATTTAGAGGTCGTTTGTTCTGTTGCATCTGGAGAAGAGCAGATAACTTTAAATACTTGTAATCAGCTTATTAACAAAGTGGATCAGAAGTTAGATACCATTTCTCCTATGATTTTATACTTGTAAACTTCAGGAAAAACAAGTTAGAGGAAAAATCAAAAGGATATTAACTAAAGATCAAGATCAAATTAAGCTGGATTAAAATCACTCTACACATTATCAAGTATAACACAAGGCTGTGTTGCAAGGTGGAGTGGATGTCCAGATAAATTAATCTTTGGCCTTCAGTATGGGAAAATAAATATAAAGGCTATTGACAGAGAAGCTTGGTTGCAGCATCACAGAAGCTGCTTAGGAAAAAGCCTGATGTGGACTTGTTCACGTGTTTGGATTTACCTTTCGTTGTCCCCTCAAGCCACTTTGAGACAGAAAGACACTAAAGGGAGGGAGGGGGAAATTTGGTGAGGGGGAGAGGACAATGGAAGGGGACATTGCAGTGACTGTGGCTTTCTAGTGGGAGAGCAGAAATATATTTCAAAGGCAGTTGTGGGTGGATCAAGGTAAAAACTCAAATGAGCAGATGAAAGTCCTGCAAACACGTGACTGCTGAAGGCTTGCTGAGGCACTGCATGGAGGGATGGGGTTTGGAAGAACCAGAGCACATTTGGATACTTAACAAATTTGGATACCCAACAAGATAGTTACATCACTCAAAACAGTGTGCCTAGAGCACTCGGGGCAATGTAAAGCAGTGCTGCAAATATAGTTTATATTGTGTTGGGAGAGTCTTTATCTGCAGTGAGCTTACTAGAACAGATGCTCACTCTTTTGGCAAAGCCTCTTTAATCACTAATAGAAACTGTGGTCTTCTTCAGGCAGGAAAATACTATTCCAATCTTTCTTAAGCTTCAGTTATAAGGCAAACCTAGGAGTTTGAGAAAGTGGGTCTTCCTTTTAAGACCCAAATTAACCTGACTTCTCAATCCGTGAAGACACCAGTCAGGATGTGCCTTAAATGAGACTCACACGCACAGCCTCAGTTGAGTTTTCCTCAAATACCTGGGTGCTCCTGCCCTCAGGTATCACTGCTCTGAATCACATCAGCTCCTCAAAAAAAAAAAAAACCACCAAAACCAAAAACTGGCAAAACCATGATGTCACCCTTTCTGTCCCATAGCCCATTCCTCCTCTCTCACGGATGCTGTTCTTCTTCAATTTTTTCATCTTCCAACTTCTTCACTTATCTTAGTGACTCACCTTCAGATCTTCTCATCCTTTCCTGTGGGAGCTGACATGCCCTTCCTGGGGGTCCTTGTGCAGCCACCTGCTGCCATCAGCCCCAGCCCTGCTGCTCCTGCAGGGCTCATGGGTGATGTTGGGCATGGTCTTCCTGCAACACTGTAGGGCTCTCTCATCAGTCTCCTTGCAAACATTAGCTGAGCTCATATACTGTTGGCTCACAAACCCATCTCTGTCCAGACCTTTTACTTCTACCCAAATTCTTGTTGTCCTAATCTCTCCCAACATTCAGCTGATGCTAAAGTAGAGCAGAGCTGTTTCATTGTAAGTTCTGCCTTGCTCTTAGTCATTAACTTTGGTTCAGAGTTCAGAGTTTAGTTCTGGATTTTTTTTACGTTTTGGGGTGGCTTTTTCACACCATCAGTGAAGCACAACCTTCTCCTGTTCAGCCAAACTAAAATGACGGGTTTGGTCACACCCTGAACTTATTGCAAACTCATTTCCTTTGGTCTTACATGATACAGCTTCAAATGTCATTCTCCTCTGACCGCATCACAGGTCTCTAAAAGCTCTTCAACATCAGAAGTTTTATTATTTTTTTTCTTAAAGGCCACACTACCTCACAAGGTACTCGTTTTCACTGCAAAGGCCCTTTGCAGCTGCTTCCTCCCACCTCCCAGCCATTTGGACACCCACCCTGACCAGTCCCTGGCAGTTACAGATATTCATTACCTTTCTAAATAAGCACCTCGTGCTGCCAATGTTCTGTGCAAATCCATCATTATTCTCCTCTACCTTCTTCTGTCCCTGCGACTCCCGCACAGCCTGGCACAGTGCAAAGAGCTGGTGTGAAGAGGTGGAAGAGGAAAGAGGGAACTCGCTAAGTCCTGAGGAGCCTGAAAAACATGAAGGAGAGGCCTCTAATATCTGTTTGTGTGTGTGAGAGCACCCAATTGCTGTCTAATGGCTTCAGCTGTGGAGCAGGAGCAACCTTTGTCATGTTATACTTGCAGAATGTTTTACCCAGCATTGGCTTTATACATGGTTAAGGCTTCTATATTTTATGATAATGATGATAGTGGGTTAAACAACCCTAATTTCCTGTACATAGTTCTCCAAATGTATCTCTACCTACTTGTCTCTTTCCAGCAGAGCAAAACTCAAGAAGTTTGGATACTCTTGCCTGTTGATACTCATTTTTTTTCTTGTAAATGCTGCCTTTATTTATCCTCTGCAGGGATATAGGTATAATGAGCTCTTGGTTTTAAACTTCCCTTTAATGCACTTTCCAGAGTTGATCTGTTTATAGCTGCTTCTTTTCAGACCTTGCCAGTATGTCTTTGAAAAGGAAATAGTAGTTTGACAAAATAAATCAAATCATTACAGACACTACCGCAAACACACACCTGCATGAACATAAGGGAGACGCTGCAGCTGAGCAAGAAAAGGAGAAGAAAAAAAAAATCAGAGTTTAAAAGGTAGATACAAGGGCCCCTTCCAGCCTAGTTATTCTCTAACTGCAAAAGCAGACTTTCCCACAAGGGCTGCCATGAAGCCCCAAGCACTAGGCACACAGCACCAAGGTTTTAACGTGAGCAAACAACATCTAAGTATTGAGAGTTGACATGATAATCTTTATGGATCCCTTCCAACCTGAGAGATTCTATGACTGAATAGGAAAGAGACATATAAATCCTCGAAGGCATTCTTAAAAATGGTCCTTCCCGAAAAACAGGGACTCCTGGCCAACAGAAGTCCTAGAGAGGCATGATGTACCACCAGCTCTGCAGACAGCTTTCTAGAGCCCTGTTTCTTCCACCTATCTGGTGTAAAACAGGCTCTTTCTCCCTGATTTCTGCCACCTGGATCCTATTTGTCCAGAGTCCCTGTTGAACGCAAAGCCCTTTATTTCTGCGTGACTCCATCTCTCTCTGGCACAAAAAGCTAAGATCAAGTTTCATTTTATGCCATTTCAGATGCAGTAATTGACATTTAGGGTCAGGACTCTCTGCCTACACCAAGGTAAATAAATGCTATGCACTTGCTCACTTCAAGGAAGTTCTATTTTCTGGTCAAAATCATTTTGAGACAGAAGCACGTACCTCCTCTCTGTCACCACCTGCTTTTACATTTGCTATTAAACATAAAAGATCTCACTTGTAGCTCATCTAAGATGAGCATCCAGTAGAGTCCTCAGGTTAAGCAGAGAAGAGATCTAGCTGTAACATTGTGGTTTCACGGAAATACAGCATCAGTTTGAATAGTCAGAGCTGTATAAATATAAACATTCAGGTTTGATTTCCTCAGTTTTGCTCATATGAGTAGAACTGTGGAGGATTTTACTGGTTTTTCATACAGATATATGTAAACATAACTTCAGCTTCTCCTTCAGCTTCCTTAGAAAAACTTCTGCTATGACTTTTGCACAGGGAAAAAGATTTTTGCAAGAGGGCCAATGAGCATCTGAAAGGAAGTGTCTATTCACTGATCAGTAAGAAGCTATATCTGGAACTGATGCAATGTAGCTTGAGTTTCCCAACAGTAAACTCCAAACAGCCTTATATAATTTGGGAGAGAAAATCATCTCTCTTATATTTCAGTAAACCACATGTCTGTGTCCAAGAACTTTTCAGTACACTAATTCAGCAACAATATAAAATATATCCAAAATTAGGGTATAGTTTCAAAAACAGGCACCTAAAATCAAGATTCCAGATCCATATTTAGGCCCATGAGTCTGATTTTCCAAACTCGTAACCACCTGCCAGGCTGCACAGAACGCTGATGGGAGCTCAGCACTTCTGAAGGTTGCACCATGACAGCATCCAACTTTTTGACAGCCTTCTGGCAGAGACAGTTTTCACAAGCTTCATGAAACACAAAAGGCCAAAACAATGTCCTGCAATTATCCGCACTGAAAAACAATCTTAATTAATGATGATATCATCACTACTGCCTCTAACCTCTAACTGCTGCTGAAAAGTTTTGGTTTTCCTTTATTTCTCTCCCTTTTTCTCTAATACTTTAATCCTATACTTGAAGTTTTTATCACACTGTCAGCCTGTGAATTTCCAGTGGTGTTTGTTGTGTGCTGTGTCAGATTTTACTCTGTTAAGATTACTCACCTTACTATGTGCTCAGTGATTACAGCCTCAGAGGACACACATTGTCCCACTAAAATACTCTGGTTCAGTTTTGTGTCTGTACAGAGATGATATCGGTGACATCACAAAGATTTAGATAATGTTTAAAAAATATAAATTAAAAAATTAAAATCAGATTTCTACCTTTATCCAAATAAAATGCTTAGAGGAAAAAAGTATTCATTGGAGGTATTAAATGCTAAACCCACAAAAGTTTAGACCACTAACTTGATGAAGTTAGCTAGCTGTTCGTTCTCCTTTCCATCGGGATAACGGTTTGAATGAAGGCACAAAAAGACACGTTTGTGTCAGACTGTCTGTATTCTTAAGTGTATATTGACCAAAACTCATTGGGACCAGCTGAAGTTAAAAATAATCTATTTACTTACACGGATTTGTGAAGGAAGATGTAAAATTTTGTCATGGCAACAAGGTAAAAATTTGAAGGAAAGGCCGGTTTCACCTTTCCCGGAACAAAGACCCTACTGAAAGTCCAGCAGAATCTCCCTGAGGTAATCTATACATTTGGATGCCTGTGTTTTGCCTTAGCTAAAGAGATTCCCTAGTCAGTTCAGACTAAATTGAATTAAACAGAAACAAGGCAAGCGTTCAGAGCATCTTGCTCTAAAATCATGCTCTAGCTTAAAATGCTGAACCTTTCTTTCTAGACTGGCCACACATTCTCGAAGGGATTGCATAAAACAGCATCTCTTGCTACCAAATCAGTTGTTGGCTCAAGAGATTTCCAGTCCAGGAGTGAATCCTAATAAGCCACACACCCTGCTGTCATGCCTGGAGTTTGCAGGATGGAGCTCGTTTGTATGTAACGTTTGTAATCCTCTGCTAAGATTACAAACCCTAGGAGTGAATGCATCCACTACTTGAGTGATCTCCACACCATTACAGCACTTGAAATAGAGAACTGAATATATACAATTAAAATTCATTCTATATAAACACGCAAGTTTTTCCCTAAACCAGGGACATGGAAAGTAATAAGCCCGATCTTTTTAGTGCAGAGGAGATCTTTAGCTTCTAGCCAGGCTCTGGACACAAGCACATCCCCATATCCGTGTTTCCCAGCAAGTTCTGTCCTTGCTGCTCCTTCCTCTGCAGGATGTCCCTGCCCTGTTCCCATCTTCCCTTCTCCCCATCACATCAGGGGCCTCTCAGCACACTTTATCCCCAACTGAGCACGAAGTTTCATCTTTTGGATGTGCACCTCCTTGTAAGCCCTCTGCTCTCTCCTTCTACCTGGTTCCCTCAGCTGTCCCGTTTTAATTCCAGTTTTTCGTTCCCCTTCATTTTTCTTCCTTTGTGTTCCTCATCTGCAGTCCAAACACTTTGAGCACAAATTTGCCTCTCGAGGTTTCTCATATGGTCTCATTTGCTTCTCAAATGCTGGGTCACCGTTCCTGCATACACCACAGACTCCTTATCCTATATTTGGAGCCTTTCTCCACAACTCTTCTATAGCATTTTAAATCATTGCCTGCTCCTTTCTGATGCCTTAAGTCATCTACAGCATCACTGCACATCTAGTTTCTTTTGTCAGCTAAGGTGCCCAGACCTGATTCAGCCTTCAGTGACCCCAGACCACTAACGCATAAAGCCTTCAGGAAACGTCTTTATTAAATATGTGCACCTGACCAACTGAAAAATCACAACGATGACAAAAAGCACATTGACATCCAAGTCAGCTCCAGCACAGTACTGCTGGATGGTCCTGCTTCACGGAGCTGTGCACAAGGGTTTCTCTTCATTGGTGTTGTGATTTGAAATAAACACAAATTAGCTAAATCTGTTCTGCCCTGGGGACTGGAGAAAGATGACAAATGTAAGTGGGAGAGAGGAACCACACAAAATTAATATGAAACACTAAAGAAAATACCAAGTATGGTAAGTTTTGGCGGAAGCAGGTGGGACTGCGCAGTTACCAGCAGCTGGAAACAGGGCCTCAAGCAGCATCAGGCAACATGATTAATTAGCAGGGCTGGCACTCCACTGTGCACCAGGCACCAGCCAGGCTGAAAAACAGTTTCCATTTTCAACATAGCACAAGCCAGAACTCTTTTTCTACTTTCAGCTCCCTTCTGTTGTATGTGCCATCAGGATACTTGGCACCATTTCCACTTCGCAGCAGAAAGTCTGAATGCTTAAATTTTAACTTCTACAATGCGAACTGAACCACCCTTCAGGAACTCCCCCAAATTATGCAAGGTGTTTAAGCTGCTAACTCAAGCACTTGGGTTAGATGCTGCAAATGCTTCCTGGCCTCACCCGTTCACTGCTGAGAAACGGCACACCCTGGTCCTAATCCTCACTGGGAGAACACTGAATGAGCAGCATCCACAGCACATCTGCAAAGACCCCCACTTCTCCAGTATGATGCCTCTCCCAGTCACTGGTAAGTTTTGACCAGGATTTACAGTCTGAATTAAATGGGATTTCCTCTGTAAGCTCCTGCAAATTACTTATGTTCTGAAAACTATGACCCGTGGGAATTAGAAAAGGTAACAACACTACCTAAAAATAAAATACCACAAGGCTGAGTAATTTTTCAGTGACATACTTTGGTCTCAGTGGAGCATTAAATAAAATTTCTTCACCAGTCTGAAGAGCAAACCATGATGCATGACAGAGTGGTTCTCCTGCAGCCCGTTTTCAGTTTAGAATACAGACAGCCTACTGAAACCACTTACCTGTGCACGCTATTTACTCATAGGTTTTTTAAAAAATAATAATCTTGGCTTCAACACAGACTCGTCTTCAAACCCTCATCTCCCAAAACACAACAGAAACAGCCTTTGTAAATGGTATGTAACTTGAGTCATTAAATGCAAGGAGGTAACGAGTATCACAAATTTAAATCAGTTGCAATAAGCGCTGACTTGATTTAAAACCCTCAAAATCAACTAAAAATCCATCTGAATAGAATCCCTCACATCAGTTGTGCCACCTTGTAACTTTGGTCTTCTGTTTCTGGTCCACATAAATAATCAATACTGATTAACAACAGTTTTCCAGAGGACTAGCCCTTGAGGATTTGAAATGTGGCAATAATCATAGAATGGTTTGGGTTGGAAGGGACCTTAAAGATCTTCTAGTTCCAGCCTCCCTGCCGTGGGCAGGGACACCTCCCACTAGACCAGGTTGCTCAAGACCCCATCCAACCTGGCCTTGAACAGTTCCAGGGAAGGGTATCCACAGTTTCCCTGGGCAACCTGTTCCAGTGTCTCACCACCCTCACTGTAAAGAATTTCTTCCTAATATTTAGTCTAAATCTACCCTCCTTTAGTTTAAAAACACTAACCCTTGTCCTCTTGCTACAGGCCTTGGTAAAAAGTCTCTCTGTCTCTGTCATAAGCCCCTTTTAAGTACTGAAAGGCCACAATAAGATCTCCCCAGAGCCTTCTCTTCTCCAGGCTGAACAATCNTGCCATACAAAACTGGGAAAGACAGTATAAATGCAGGTCTGAGCACTCTGCCAGGTCTATAGGCTTTACTTGTGGTACAACCATTTGCGCTACAGAAGTCCTACTTGCAAGGACTTCTTCTTCCAGTAGAACTGTGCGCATTAATGCCTTGCAAACGAATTTTCTGACTAGAAGAGTGGAAAGAGGATAGGAAGACGCTTTGACTTTTATCGAAGTGAAATCCCCAAACAATGCAACACAGAAGAACAACAACTTGCAAAAAAAAAAGTTGAATGTTTTAATGCATTTTGAATCATAATGAAGAAAAACATTTTACATCTAAAAACAAGTTAGCAGAATAAAAAGTGGCTCCACATAACTTATAAATTCTTTTTCCAAAAAGGTAGTTTTCACAGATTTAGGCAACAAGTAAGATGTTTCATTCCAGATCTTTCTGACAATAAAGTATATACAAACTTTGTGAAAACTGACGTGCATTGCTCGAGAGAAAGACATCAAAGCTTGATTTTGCCCAGTGATGAGTTTTCTGTGAAATTCTGCACAATACTGAAGCTGTAACTCTCCTCCATTTTATGAAATGCTGGACATCATTCAGTGTGGAAAAAAAAAAACACCCTTCAGAACACTCAAAGCCACAAAACGTTTTCCACGTCTTTAGTCGCTGTGGTACTATTCGCTACCACTGCTCGCGTCATTTCCTCCAAGGGGAACGGCAGCCTTGGCTCAACCTTGGGCGCAGTATAGAAAATGAGCTAAGTGATAGCTCAGTGTTAAGGTGATTTAAGTATTAGCCTGCTCGTAAGAACGTGGCTCTAGCACCTTGTTCGGTATATTTTTTCCCGAAGTGAAAAAGTGTAATTGCCCCACTCCTGGTGCCACAGGATGGTCCCTCTGGTGATATAAAAAAGTTTGCAGGGATGATGATTAAACTGCACAGGGTCCCACCGGTCCTGTATTACATATGTATTAGAGAAGCTTAAACAGACAGCTTGGTTTAGCAGGACCAAAACCAGTGACCCTCTCACTCCACCTCAGGTAATGAAAGGGTAGTCATTGCTCAAGATACTACGTGCAGGCCATGATGGAGAAACTGCTTCTACTTGCTGGAGAGACTTTATTCTCTTTTTAAACAACATCAAACTGCGTAAAGTTCTCCCTGTTACCAACTAAAAGAAAAAGTGATTCTTTTCTTCTTAAAGAATAAAACCTGCAATCCAACATCAAATGGCTTTACACAAGAGTTAAAAACTTGGGGGGAAAAAAGTGAAAATAAACTCTGACACCATCCTTTAACCCTTGCCATCAGAAGACTTAAAACTCTGCAGCTGCTTTCTCCAACCTCACTAGTTTTGGTATTTTAAGATTACTTCAGTACAATTCTCTGTATATCTTGTATCTCAAAAAAAAAAAATATAAAAAAGCTAGAAAAGAACAAAATATCAAGCTAGCTATGATGAACTGTACTATAAAGATACTACATACACTCTCCATTAAATATTTTGAGCTTCCTTAATGTTACGCTCCAAAACTAAGACCTCAGTTTCCCTTCAATTACTCAATGGTGCATTCACCAACTCATCCCATTGCACTCCAATGCCATTATATGCTAGTTAACAGGAGAACCACTCAACACATCTGCCAACACCATTACAAACAGTGCTGTAGAGGACGTGAGCACAGCTACAGTTTCACAAAATCATAATCATGAGATAAAAAGTTCCTAATACTTTTCTAATGCTAACCCACCATAAACTCCATGAGGGGCACTGTAAGAGTGCACCCTCGGCTTACCCTCACCCTTCATCTTACACTGTGATATGTCAGACGCTCGGGCAGGATCTCCCTTTAGCTAAAAAGAAGTGTCTGTCTGAAGCAGCCTTTTTGTTTTTTCGAAGATGTCAGCTGCCACCTGCATTTACTTATACAATCAGCAGCCGTGCTAAAACACCCCAGCGCCAGTGCAAAAAAGGCTAAGCACAGTGAGGAGCAAAACCAGCGTAAGATCATTCGGGAGGAAGAAGGGAGACCTGTGTTAATTACCCCCTGTTGGAACAGAGAAGGGATTGCAGCAGCCCTTGCCACAGCTGAGAACAGAAAGGTGACAGACAATATTTACTTATCATATTGCTCCATTAGCCTTACGGGTTCATTACCTTAAGGATCACATTTAGTATGATTGTCTTTCCTCTCATGTCAAAGACAGTACTTCAGCCAGAGACCAAAAGTGCTTTTTTCTAGGCTACAGAGAGATTCAACGCATCTTGACCAACATTCAGTTTTGAGGTAGTACTCATTTACTTTGTATTGCTGGCTCAAAACAAAAATACGGGAAGTGAGCACAATTAGAAGTATGCTCACTGTAGGTGTATTAAAAACAAAAAACACCCCTAAAAATCCTATTTCTTTCCTGGGCAGATCACCAAAAAGAACCAATCCTTCTTACAAAGGTCAGCTCACATTCACTGGTAAAGTCAAACTTTCATAAATGGTTTATAACAATAGCTATAAACTAAAGTGCTTCAAAATTTGCTTGACCAGATTTCAGTGATTGGAATCATAGCATTCTGGATTTTTGCTAGCGTGAAATACCATGAGATTTTAGAATCACTTTATATAAGAAGGGCAGGATGATTTTTTTTTTTCCTTTTGCAACAGAAGAAGCACAAAAAGCATTCAAATAAACCTGGCAGTCTACACTCACTACAAGTTGCTTGCATTTTCCTTCTCAAATCTACTATTTCTCCAGTAACTGGAATAAAAATGGAGTTGAAGTTGCACTATACTGCAGCACAAAAAAAAAAGTATTCCAAATCAGGATGCAAACAGGAAAATGTTTACAATCATACACCTAGAGGAATTCACACTTCAAAGTTTTAGCCCTGCAGATTCTTTTTTAACACAAGGCAGATATGTAGAGTCACGGAAAAATGTAACAGACTGCTATACACTCTCTACATTAATTACATACGTTTCACATTTATGTCACAAATGTAATGCCCTACTGTGTAGCTAGTAAATGCTAAATAACTTATGAACATTAATGTGCTCTATGCAACAGTGAACATATTGACCAGTGGATGCCATAATATAAAAGTTCATACACAAGACAAACTAATTCTTAAAAAAATCACATTTTCTGTACAATTCATGCAAACTGTGCACAATGTGGTAACAAGAACAACGTTTGCTGAAGCCTCCACTTCAGGAAGAGCTTTTACAGCGACAGCAGACTAGTGTTCAGAAAAGTCTGCGGAAGTGTAGAAGTCCATGGCAACGTAAAACGCAAAAATTCTTCCAGCATTTCATTTTTCTTGTAACAAAGCGGGGATGTTGATGTTCCAACCGATAGCCTGCCGGTCAAACCCACACGTGAAGAGGTTACATATGGGATGGTCCTCACTCCACGCTGAGCAGCACACCATTCTTCTATGGCCCTGCGACAGCCCAGGAGACAGCAGGGTTACTTACAATGTATTTTGAAAGCTCCTGTGTCAACGAGTTAGTGCAATTCAAAACGCCAACTTGGTAATGCTCACATTAGTTACTACAAATGGTTCTTGAGAATCCTAAAGGTCACTGTCACTTCTATCTGCAAGCTAAAAATCTTTATAACTGCAAGATTTCATAATACCAGCACCTGATCCACAACGACAGAAGCAAACACACAGGTGCAAAAAACTTCTGATTCTTCCAAGGTATGATTGATTGCTATCTAATTAAGCTTTATTTGCAAAAGCAAATTGAATTTTTATTTTAGCAGTTTTATTTACAAAAACAATCTTAAACCACAGAACCACTTGCTGGCAACTACTCTGTTATAAACTCACAAGATTAAGTGTCCATCACATTCATAATTCAGAAAGGGTAACACTACAGTAGGAGGAATATCACACTGAGGAAAAGAAATGCCTTATACATGGTTCAAAAGCAACAGAAATGCACCAAGGAGGATTCTGTCCAACATTTAAGTTAAAAAAAAATACAAATTGCTATGATTTAAATACTATCAGCCTGAATGGAAATAGTAAGGATTAAGGAAAAAAAAAAATCAAGACTTACAATAGAT
>WEIS01092564.1:14709-33771 GCA_013389965.1 Todus mexicanus
CCTTGCTAAATTCTGTCAAGAACTGCTGAATCCACCCAAAAACCCCTATTGAAGTGGTATAATCCAATTAATTTCACTTAGTCTAATTTGCTCCATTAGTGATGCTTGCCATGCCAAATAGCACCAGAAACGCACATAACTCCATGGCTGCAGTGAGGATTGTTTAGTACGTGGTACCAAATACTAAGAATGTATGTTCATAAGCATGGAAGGAAAAAACCAAAATTTATCAGCAAATCATACAAGGTGAGCTCACAAAAGCCACTCCCACTTTTTTCCTTTTATGTTTCCTTATATAAGAAATTAAACACCGCTGTAATTGAAAAAACCTCCCCAAATTAACCCTCATAATGAGTCGCTTTTCTGACGCAATTAACATCAAGACATTAAAACACATTTCAAATGCTCTGGCACATGTTTTCTATTTCACAGAGAAGGCAGACATTAGGTTCACTTTAAGAAGGAGAAAAATTATGATGAAATCCACTTGAAACGTGATTTCCAATTCCAGTGAAGAATTTCAATGTATGTCACTTATTAGCAGGTTGGTCATTTTCAATAAGTAACAGGAGAATATTTGTACAGACAAGTGTCTTCCAGCATTTGTTCAGCTTTTAAGCTAGAGCAACCAAATCCTGCTTTTCGCCTTGTATGAAAGAAGAACAGACATATTTTAAGGCTAAAAATACTCAGTTACCTGTCTATTACTGCGAGGGAGGCGCGCTAATCGCACTCCTGACATGTCAAATAATCGAACCTGTCGGTTGTCATGTGGAAGGGCGATGATTCTTTGGCCAACACATACGTTAATTCTGCAGAGAAGAGACAAAAGTAGGTTATGTACAAAACAGTGAGCCTGGCAAATAGGACTTGACAGCACAAGTTTAAGCTCACGGCAAGTGATACAGCTGAGTTTTTCCCGATTGGAATTCACAAGTGAAAAAAAAGTATTAAGCCACTGAAGAGTGCTCTATTGCAACAGATACTCAAGCAACCTTAACATTTGTACCCTGTATAAAAAATTATGCTTTAGATTTACCGAAAATTAATGTTGACTACACCTGCATTTTATAAAACCACTCAGATCTTTTTCAAAAACTCACAAATCTCAACTTCAATTTCAGGGATTAAAATTAAATATATATTCAGTGAATTAATTGAATAGGCTATTTCAGTTGGAAGGGACCTAGAACGATCACCTAGTCCAACAGCCTGACCAAAATTTAATGCATGTTGTTAAGAGCACTGCCGAAATGTCTCTAAAGCACTGACAGGTTTGGGGCACTGACCATGTCATTATGAAGTCGTTTTCAGTATCTGACCACTCTTCTGGTAAAAAAAAAAAAAAAGCTTCCTAATGTCCAGTCTAAACATCTCCCGGTGCAACTTTGAACCATTCCCACGCATGAAAGAATCATACAATTGTTTTGGTTGGAGGAGACCTTTAAGATCATCGAGTCCAACCGTTAACACAGCACTATCAGGTGATCACTAAACTATGTTCGTCAGCACCTACAGGTCTTTTAAATACCTCAATGGTGACTCAATCACCTTCCTGGGTGGCCTGTTCCAGGGCTTGACAACCCTTTCTATGAAGAAATTTTTCCTAATATCCAAGCTAAACCTCCCCTGGTGCAACTTGAGGCTGTTTCCTCTTGTCCTATCACTTGCTATTTGGGAGAACAGACCAATCCACACCTTGCTGCAACCTCCTTTCAGGAGGCTGAAGAAATTAAGAATTAATTAAGAAAACATGAACTAAGAAAAATAGTAACTCAAGAGATCAGCTTACCTGTTGACTGCAGAATCTGTACGGATTGTTGCAATAGGAGACCTCATGTTTTTCAAATCCCAGACTTTTACAGTACGGTCATCACTACCAGAAACAACATTGTCTCCCACAGTGAAAACTGCAGATGTCACAGTGCTAAACAAGTAGGAATAAAAAGAAAGATGTCAAGCTCTAAAGCTGCTTATTAAACTAGCATCTGATTGAAAGTTCTATTTTCTCTTCCCGTGTTTTCTTTAAAATATGCAACTTGCCTTTATTTATTTTTTTAAAAAAAACAACTAAAGTAACCTGAAATATTAAAACTCCAAGTGAGTATTTTAGAATTTTAAAAAATATTCTTACAAGAAGCTGTGTCACTTCAGGTATACAGTGCTTGATTGGCTCAAGTGCTAAGAAAAGAAGCCCAAGAGTGTAGAGTCACTCTGAAGGCATCTCTCATATTCCACTGAGCCTCACAGGAGCTAAACATGTCCAGTCTTGAAATCTTAATCCACTTTTGAAGTTCTGTGTTAATGTCCAGTAAGATTATCCGACAATCAAAACTGAATTAGTAGCACACAGTACAATTCTTCCTCTCAAGTGTTTTGAGACTGAAAAAAGGGCAAGTAGTAGTAGTAGCAGTAGCAAGAAGCTTTGCCAGAGTGCTTCAAATTTTACCCATTATGTCTGTAAATGCACAAGGGCAGCCAGAGAACGTCTCCCCATAATACTTCTATCATTTGGAAATGCAACATATTACTTTCAGAAGGGATTATGTAAATAATTTTAGAGTTGTATTTTCTTCGTATTTTATACTTTCAGAGAACAGGATACTGCTGAGCTCAAACGAACGTTCTCATGATGATCTCTTTTTAATCTTTTACCTATTATTTCATATTAATAAATAAAAGTTTTACTACTACTATTTTCATCTGAACACTGTGTGACTTCGCAACTCAAATCCAGTTATTTTCTGCCCACGTAATGTACTAACAAAGCATTTTTGTCTCCCTAAAATCATTAGGGAAGGCTTCTCAGCTCTGTTTCTACAGATTTGATTTAATGACCTATCTTGTAACTTGGGTCATGCACATCAATTTCTTGAAATTTAGTAATTTCAATTTAAGTTGTCAGTTGTTAGTGTCACTTTGGTTGTTCTGCAGACATTTGAATTCATGTCCTATCCAAGCTGCTGATTGAGATTAGCACTAGCCAGGTCACAATGGACCAGTTTATGCAAGCCTCTTAATTTAAATTGACACCAAATTAAGTTTTAATTAGAATGAAGACCCTCTTTATTCATGATACCAACTTTCCTAATGCATTATTAGAGTGCAGCTAAACTACAAGGGAGATGATTACAATAAGAAGCAAGAGGTCTTTGCCTCATCTTCTGGACTTTATGAACCACAAGTCAAAAAGTTAAAACATACACGAAGGTCACAATTGACGAGTCTCTTTCATCGGGCACCTTTGCATTTGTGAAAAAAACTCATTCACACAGTCAAGTTCCTGCAGAATTGGGTTGGTATGTTCACAGCACCAAACTTGCCTTCCACCAGCCTGACCTCCATTAAACTCACCAACGGCTGCATCTCTTTCCTCACTAGCTCTTTACACAAGCCGCAAAATACCTCAGTAAAAGTTTCAGGCTTTCACTGAACCCTATACTGCTGTGGCACATCTGAAACAATGTTTATAAATTTTAAATTCACTATTAAATCTCCATGCTTTGCACACACATTGGAAGACCTCCTTGGATACAACAGCATAAGGAATTCAAGTCACAGAACAAGTCCAGGTGAGCAAATATACAGCGCTTTAGTATTCTGCTGCCAACACACAATCTGATCTGTTTTCCCATCACACATTTTATTCCAATTACGGTTGGAATATGTTGTGAAACTGTCTTAAAATAACCCTCTAATTTTGGATGCTTTTTTCCCCCTACTTTAAACAACTTTCCAGCTTCTTTGATCTCATATTAGTTCTCCTTTATCACTTATCACTGTCAAACATAGTTAAGTTTCTTTGACCACATAAAGTTCTCTTATTCTTAGATTTATCATTTCTCAAATGGAAACATTTAAAATTATCACCATGCATGCAGAAAGCCAGCCCTAGTTTACCTTGACCCTTACTGCTCCTGTTAAAACTAAAAGACTCTCAAACGAAAACAAAATTCTTTTCTGTACTGTTTTAATTATTCACTGAGACATTCCTGGGTATACTAAGAAAAAGTCTGTAAAATAAAAATGCACTGAAATTCTACTGTAGCTCTCTCTGGCAACTGGGGAAGAGATAGAACGGCAGAAGGAAGGCTGCCGGGCAATTTTCAGTGGATTTTTAAAGATGTTTAGCAGCCTTAGATCTCTGCATACTGCCCAACAGTTCATCCCTGTAAGACACTGCAGGCTGGGATATGCAATATTTGCAGGCACATGTGGCTACAAAAACAGTCTTTTTCATAAGGAACTTTGAATTCAAAGACTAGATACAGAAGCATTTTTTACTTAACCCACTGTGCATGATCAAGAATTTTGGTCACAGTTTCAAAGCAAATGGTGTATGGATGTACTGCGTAACAGTCCTGGATATTATGCTTTAAAAACATGAAGCATTACTCTTCTAGGGGAACCTTCAGGATATCTCATTTTCAAAATAAGGTGGCAAGACGATAAGTTTTAAGTAACTTAATACCAAGTCTAGAAATGCCAGAAGCAGTATCACTCCCAAACTTGCCAACTTTGGGCAGAGTTATCAGCACTTAATTGTCTTCTGAGTAAAGACCAAGTGGGGTCTGGGGGTTTGGTTTGTCGGTTTTTTTAAAAGTGAAACATACTGAGCTAATATTTTTAAAAACACATGTAAATTCAAGAACATGGACACCAGTACTTGCTTAAGAAAACATGAGCAAGTGCTGCGTTCATAGGTTTTCTTATGCACCACAACTTATGCTTTGTCTCCTCTGCTACTCCAAACTGGAGCATCTCTTAAGGTGAAACAGATGCATCTCATCTCATTTCTTTGTTTTGTTGTTTGTTTTTTTAATAAGACATAATAGCAACAAGAAGAAAGGCCACTTCCTACTTATAAACTAAAACAAGGTTTCAGCCCAACCAAAGGGGGAAGGTGAGAATGGAAATAAATTCTACCTGGGATGAAAGAAGTTGGCAACCAATATAAAAATAACCTTAAAAAGTACTGCCTCCCTAACCCAACTGTATCACAAAAACTAAGATATTTTTTCCTGGATTTTCCTGTTGCTAGCTTTACTTTGTTTATACTAGTCCTCAGTTTGTTCTAACCGAGCCAAAACTATGGTTCACATCCTCTTGGCTAAATTGCTAAAAAGTGTCAACAAAAGATCATCAGACCCTGTGTTAATGGAATGCTAGAAGACATTAGGTTTTTAATAACTCAAAAAGATGACAGGTATTGTAGGACTTTAACAAAAAAAACCTGACGAAGAGGAAGCAGTCTTATGACACTTCCAACAGTGGGTCCCACAGGGACTTTGGTGCGCTACAACTATTCTCCAGAAAAGCTTCAGCCTCTGCCAAACCCCAGCAAAACTCATTTATCTTGTCATAGGGAGCAGCCGAGCGTGTACTTCCAGCTGACAGCGTGGCACTTCCTCACCACACACCACTGCCTGGCCTCGAACATCCCGCTCCCTCCGTGGGTCTCAATCAACAGCAATCCTGTAGAGCTAGCACTCCTCATTAGGCCGAACAGCTGTCTCCCCAGTCACGCTGAGACACAGAACTGCTTTGCATAACAATCTGCTGAAATTTCACACATTGGGGAAGACAAAAAAAAAAGTTGAAAATGTTGGACCATGAAATGCTGATGTAGAATCCTTCTTGGCAACTCACCAAAAAAAAAGTTAACGCTGCTCTTTCCATTTTGATTCGCAACCTGTAACTGGGATTTAGTGATGAACACTGGGAGGCAATGTGGGTTTGAGTCTTTGAAAAGGTGTCTATTCATAAACATTAATCTGAGTGTCGGATGAAGTTCTACAGAAAATAGACTAAAACAGAACTTTTGTCTGAATTTATTCGATGTACACCAAATCATAGTTAAACAGCAAAATTTGAGTGCTCAAATATGCCTCTCTTATTTTAAGCAGGAAAATTCAGGAACCAAATCTACAGAAAGCTTTATTTAGGACAGCATTTCCTGCACAAGAGTTTCTTTTCTTTTTGGGGAATGAGTCTGTAGCCTGAGGGAAAGCCATGGCCTGGGCTTAAAACCCTCCAGATATGGACAACAGTTTGTTCATCTTAAAAAATGACAGCATCTGCCACAGCAGCCACAGGTAAGGAGCAAACCAACACCTCCATAATTGGACTGTGCAATCGGGTTTTAGAAGTGCTAAAGGCACTTGACTCCAGGAAGAGTTACACAATTCCCAAAGTCTGTTCATGGATTTATCTTCAAGTATCAGCAGAGCTTTTTCCTCCACCTTGAGAAATGGTAAGAACAAACCATGAAAGAATTACCACAGAAGGGGGAGGGGGTGCATTCAGAGACCCCTGTTAGCACTGAAAAGTCTTTTTTTTTTTTAAGTGTTTAAATCAACAATGTCTATTCCAGAAATACGTATTTCATGACATTTTGAGAAAATTGCCAGTATCTCCTTTTCTCACTGTCTTAAAGTAATGAAATGATACCAGATTGTAAACCAGTAACTACTGTTTACAAAAATTACTCAATGGCGAGCTAGTAAATTAGTTAAGGTGCAGATATTTTTAAAATCAATTCCATTAAATTTATGCTGGGATAAAAAAGGGCCATTTTTCCCCGCAGTATTGCTGCATATGTTATGTAAGCTTTAGAACACCACCACACTATAAAAAACATTATGCTCCACTCAATAGGATACAAAGAAAAGGCCTTGGGCTATGCTCTTTTGTGGGTCATTTGAAAAAAAGTAAAAAAAATCATAGCACGTTTCAGTGCACACATTCAGGAACGGAACTAAGATTCTCTCTATCTACTGCAGTGAAGCTTAAAACACTCCTAAGAAACAGGATACAGATTTATTGCCTACATCTTTTTTAAAGTGATTGACAAAATTATAACAGCTAATGTGCAGTACAGTCAAACTTTGTATGTTACACATCCCACTCCCCAAAAAGAAATACCTAAAGGATTTTTTCCTTTAGTTACCAAGCTTTTACTTTTAACTGCTTACTCCTGTAGTTTAAAGAATAGTTTATTCAATTTTTTATATTTCTTTCTTAATTAGGATGCAATTCTTACCAAGAGGAAGTTTGTCAACAGAAAAAGCTCAAGAACATAAAGGAAACAAAACTACCAAATAATATTAATTTAATAATATTAAATTGCTTTTTCAGAACTTTGACAACTCCATGACTCCCACTGTTGGGAGAAGGTCAGAACAGAAAACAGAGTATTCAAGCCGGGCAAGACAGCACATACAGGTAACTTGGATGTAAAACATGCAATCCCCTGGTCTGCCCTGAAACAGATTCACAAAGAAGCCAACAGTGTAGAAAGTCAGAAAAATTTAAAGGTGGATGCCAATGGCATCTTCGCCTGTATTAAGAATAGTGTTGCCAGTAGGACTAGGGAAGTTACTCTTCCCTTGTACTCGGCNCTTGTTAATTCTGTGATTCTGCGAACTATCAGCCAATAAGGCTGCTAATAACTCTAAGAAAACCACTGAAACCTTAACATGCTCCGTTACATGTATGTAATAAACGTAAACTAAAAGCAGTTTATACGTACATGCTTAGAAGTAGAAAATTTTAAAAAACTAACCCTAGAGCTTGAAGTCCAAGCCATAATCTTCATTTAAAGAATATGCAACGTTCAAAATGGGATCAGAACAGTGTTTCAAAGTCAAGTTTGGGGTCTCTTTCAATGACATGCTAGAGAAAATTAAAAAAACACAGCAGACAAAAAAAGGTGGTAATATCAGAATCAAGCAGCTCATGAATAAGGCTTGCGGAGAAAACTGCATGTTTCATCAGAAAAATTTTGCATTTCTTAACAGAAGCTAGATTGAGAGATCCACACATGGTGAATGCCTGAGGCACCCTTTGATTAGAAACAACAGAAAAGCAGTAGGGAAAGCATCACTGGCGGCATTAATAGCTGAAGCAAGAGTGGGACTATCTTGAAAGGAACAGCTGCTTTGAACTGGTTGAACTTCACTGACAGCATCCAACTTGTGGCATTTTTTTTGGCACTAAAGACTCCCCTTCCTAGCACAGCTTTTAGTGAAAGATGCAAAACCTGCATTTTTCGAACGACATCTAGGTGTGCTTCAGCTTCACTGAGAAAATGTGGATGAATAATAATACCTAACAGTCATCTTGTAGTACTGGGGATATCTAGAACGAGACTACTTTCCAACAGGGATGTCTAATGACGGTGTTGCTTGAAGAGAAGGCATCTTCCCCTTGGTCTTTCAGGAACAAGACAGACACATATCAGGGTATAAGAATTAAATCTTGCAGAATAAAGAATCTGGAAAAGCCACCTGACCTTAGCAAACCTGAGCATCAACGAAACTAAAGCAATTATTAGACTCTTGATATAGAATGCCATTTTGACACTAATTCCCAATTCAATAAATGTCAGAATTCAGAGCAGCATCCTAATCAGCTGCTGCTTAAGTATTTCAACATTTTTTAATTCAGCTTTTCCAGAAAATATAAGAGTTTGAAGATGAAAAGCTGAAGAAGCAAGACGTATTTGCAATTCTCTAGTTTCCAAGTTCTCAGGATGAAGCATAACTCACCATGCAGCTTCATATTCAGAAACATACAGACAGCAAACAAACAAACTTTCCCTTCTGACTTCCTACAGCCACACAAGCAGAGGGAAAGGAGAAGGAATATGCTGTAGTCTGAAAGTCCCATAGGTTACCTTGTTCAGCTCTTTATCAGAAATAACATAAGACCCCCTTTCAGCAATTTTTTTGCCGAGTTTGCACAGAAAGTAACACAAAGATGGAACAGCTAAAAATGATGGAACAGCTAATGCATTTTCACATTTGATCCACTGGCTCAATCTAGCTACAAAGAGCAGCAAGATTGAGAAGTCATAAACAAACTTTGGATTCTTTTTCTGGCTAGGCCAAAAGTACCTGCTCAAACTTATTTACTTTTTTTAAGCCAAAAATGCATTTAAATGGCCATGACAAGTTGGTGCATAACTATATACTGAACAATCAAGAAGCTCATGCTTCTTTGTTAATACAAAGGTTATCCACTTAAGGATAGTAACCCAAAGCTGCTTCTGAAGGGAACATTTTACTCTTCGAAGGATGATATTTTTAAGTCCAGACTTGGAAGTCCTGCACATTTTTATTCAAGCATTTCAAGAGCTATGTGCCCAACCACTGTGTATCTTTGACAGTCACTAAACAAAACAGAACACTTCAGTATTTACCAAGCAACTCTTCAGCTGTATAAGCATCAACATACTACAAATGGATAGCAAAAGCAGGGTATGGTATAGAAGATGTGTATGAATCCACTAGCTAATAAGTATTCTGTTGCCAGTAGGGTGTTTGTTTATTTCCAGCGTTACTAAATTGTCAGAACAATTGTATAAAATCTGTAAAAGTACTTGACTGGACCTGTACAGACTATGGCGGAGTTTTTAAGCTACAAACAGATTTCCAACCTAACATTTTAGAAGGCTCCACATATCAAGACAGACCTCTGCACACATAGAATACTTTGAGGAAAAAAACCCAACTTATTAAGCACATACGCAAGACCATGACAATGCCAGAGTTGTTCAACTAGGTCACCACGTTGGAAAGAGAGTGGTCTTCAGAGCCCTAACAAGACATGGCTGTGCAGGGGTCAGTAAACAAGAACAGAAGTGAAGCTGAAATGAAAATTGCCATGTAGATGCCAGAAGCATTCTGCTCTTCAGAGCATCACCTCAGTTCAACTTGAAGAGCTCTAATCAATAACCTCTAAATTCAGTAATTTCTCAATAGAACAGGTGTTGCTATAGATTATCAAACATGTATTTTAAAGCAGTATCTGTTGGGAAAAGAGTGTTGGAATTTGAGTCCCAAACATAATTTCTGGAGGCTTTAACTCAGGAAGTCAACTTATTTAACATGCAACAAGTGTCTGAATGGTAATATAAATGCAACCTTTTCTCAGAGCTCTGTTAAGCATCTCACAGAGTGATGTGATTGGGAATTAACTGCAATAAGTTTCTACTGGTGCACACGCAAAACCAGACAATAACAAAGATTTATACTAAAGCAAAAATCAGTCTTATTTTGACACTATTTTATTATTTTTTAATCAGTAGAGAATAAATGAGAGAGACAAACTGGGGGCACGGAAAACCTAAAAGCAAATGTGACATGGTACTCTTATCACTACACGAGCAGGGCAGAGGCAAATAAGTCATGTACTGATCTGCAACAGTCCTATATGTGAAAAATGTAAACAAGCAACATTTACAGATTTATAAACTTCCCTAGGAAGATGCAACTTCAAAGAAGACCTGAATGTACTTTGAAGACTCATCCAAATGCAGGCTTAATGTGCAAAATTACTACCAAGGTACTGAACTTGGTCTGCAGGTACATAAATGTCAAAATATATTCGAAAATACACTCTGAGCAATATAAGCACCTTGAAAAAAGAACTGGTAATTTGTAGATTAGAAACCATAGGAAACTTTTATCATCACCTAGATGTCTATTAATACAGGAAGCAAAGCACTTTGAGATAAAATCCAGCACCCAGCAACTGAAACTAAACAAACTCAGCCTAGGGAGGCCGAAGAAGTTTAACAGGGAGGTTAACCAAGCACTGGGATGAACAACTTCCAGAATTTATCAAGGGCTAAGCTGAAATTTTATCATTGGAACAATCTAATATACAGTTGGCAATAATACCAAAATGATCTCCTAATTGAAAATAGGCACCAATACAAAGAGCTTGAGGCAGATACGCTGATCAAAACAGATTCCTTCTGGCCTTACTGCAGGAGAATTTATTTTCTTGGAGTGCCACAATAACAGACTATAAGCAATATTCCACTTTCAATAAAGGAAGCAGTTCTATGCTCAGAACACCAAAATAATAGTCAATTTCTTAGTCCACTTACTTAAAACACATCTAATCTCTCATAGCTGGTACATACACAGCTATTTTGGCAGAACAGCACTTTATCACACCGGGCAATGCACAGCAACCTCCTGCCATTTGCAGATATCAATTCACTTTATAAAACCATACTCTGCATACAAGAGGATTCTTTAGTCAGCAACATCAGCACCATTCTGTTCTATTTTTTACAAGGTAAATGCGTCAGTTTGACCAAACCTTTAACTCATTAAGGCTACTAAAAAGGAGGTTGGAATGACACTATCCGTGCATGTTCAGTCGGGAAACAGGGGCAGAGCCAACGCTGCAGGGAAGGACTGTGTAACCTGGTCTAGGTGATCCTGCTCCAGCAATGGGGGGCCTGGACCAGATGATCTTTGGAGGTCCCTTCCAACCCCTACCAATCTGTGACTCTGTAAGCACAGACGGGCGCTCGCAGCAGGGCGAAAGCCTCGCTTGCGCCCTCGCAATTCCACCCAGAAGCTGCCGGCGGCGAAGGTTCAAGAGGCAGAAGGGCCGGGCCCCGCCGAGCCCCCCCAGCCCCAGTTTGAGCCGTGAGGAGAACTGGGGGGACTGGGGAGAGTGAGCAGCAGCGCAGAGCCTGGCGGCGGGGCGCTGCTGCCCCCTGCCGGCTGCTCCGGACAGCGAGCCTGGAGCCTGCCAGCCAGGGATCCGCTCCCCCAGCTCCTCCTGGAGCTCAGCTGAGCACACGGCGGGGGAAGCGGCTGCTCCCCCAGCTCCGGGCAGCAGCTGCTCAGCCCCACGATGGGAGAACTTACGGGTGAGGACTTGAAATCATCGGCGTTAATGATTCCACCATCCCGTTTACACAGTCCAGGAGGCGACCGAAATATTTACAGGTTAGACGGAGCTGAGCAACCTGAGCTGTTAAACAGCCACGTCAGGTTTGAGATGCTTGGAAGCTTAAGTGTATTTGGTTAAAAAGCGGATGTTGATACTTAAAGCTCATATGTCCAAAGAACAAAACAGAGACAGACGATACAACGGATGAACACAAATAGCAAGACAATCAAAAGCTGGAGCAAGAGCGACCGAAGAGGCTGCTCAAGGTCTACCCCGTTCACAAAAAAATAAACTCCCTGACAGTTTACAGGTCTCAGTGGTAGAGGCCGAAATGCCAGCTCACAGATTTTGCAGTTCACACCATCACCCCAGACCTGCGTCATCTGGTCTCAGCACATGTATGGAAAAACACTAATGTCAACCACATTCCTGTCTCTGGAAAAAATGTCTGGGGACAAGGCAATTAACCAGCTCAGGGAAAGATGGAGGTGACAATGGATGCAAAAAGCTTCCAGCTTTTACAAGTTGTTCTAGAAAAAGCGATAGAAAAGCACAAAACTGATGGCATGGAATAATTCCAGGATGCAGACCACAAAGTTTACTTTTCTACCAAGAAAAGGTGGCTGCTCATGTAGGGTGATTGTCAGACAGTAAGGAATTTATCAAGTGGTTTAAAGAGGTTTTACTTTATAGACAGGTTAGTGAACAGCTGAAATATGAGGCAGTGCATCCTGAAAATCAGCTATAACGTGAACTATGCATTTGAATTAACAAAAAATAGCAACATGAATAAATATTGTGGGTTTTGTTTTGAGCTAGGACTAACAACCAGCTTTTATTCTGAAGATGGGAAGTGAAATTTGTTTCTGAAAGAGTCAAGTTTCAATATTCCAAAAATCTTACAAGAAGATTCACTTCCTTGGGTCAAGTATTTCACACTGACTCCTGCACTGTCTGTGCATCAAAGCCCTGATGAACAGAAAGGTGAGCCCACAGAGCAACACAGGTTCTCGTGACCACATTTGCCGTTATTCAACAGCGGCGAGTGTAAAAACCTAAATTGGTAACTCTAAACATTACACCAAAACCACTGTTTTGACAGAACATGGTAAGCAGTGCCCTTACTCTAATTTCATGTACAAATTAGAAACTTTAGACATAAAGAGTAAAAATTGATCCCTTTTCTTCCCCCCCTACTGTTTCCAAAGAAGTAACCTTTATTTCACACTGGGTATCATGACAAGCAGAGGGAATCTACTTCATCACCTGCATTACAGCAATACCCCTGAACTGCAGCCAAAACCAACCTCATATCTTAAATTACCTTTAATTATAGAGAGTTTTAGCTAGACTTACCATAAAGGCAATATCACACCAAGAGCCCTGGCTGCTGTTTTGGAAATTAAGTACTGTTGTGTTACATTTGAAGTAGGACAGTTTGGGGTTTCTGTGAAAATCAGTCTCATAAAACAGGGGAATGAACTTAGCACCTCAAAAAGAGCACAGGAACAGTTTTGTTCAGATTAGCAACCAGATACATTCATATTTTTGGAACTTGTAAAAACCCGTGAAGGAACTGTCACTTACTCTGTGTGGCCCTGAAAGACATTCACAGAATGGATAGAAGGATCTCTGAAATCCCACAGACGGAAGGTTGTATCGCGTGATGATGTCACCACAAGACGTTGGGTGGGATGTGTACAACAATGTGTTAGCTCTTGGTCATGTCCTACAATCACAGATGAGAACATGTAAGGTAATGGAAGTAAGACTTTTCATTTCCACATTCACGTGGAATGAAATGCTGATGATTTTTTCTTTTCCGACGAACAGAAAAAGAATAATATAATAATCATCATCATCATAATCATCATCATTCTGAACTTTAATGTCACTACTGCTGTAAAAGTTTGGAACTGTATTTGAAAGAAAAAAGCCCCACTAATCATTTCACATTATCATTTAAGTAGCAATAGGCTATTGCACTCAACGTGTCATGAACACAGCAAAAGAATTTTGCAAGAACTAGTATTTGGCCACATTCAGTTTAAAAATAACTAATATCATAGGTTATATCACAGGTTTCTAAGAACACAAATTTACGCTCACAGGATTTGGTTGGTTGAGCAGCAGCTGAAGTCCTGTGCACATTCGCATCATACCCCAGAGAAACAGCTTTTCCCATTGTTGCAGTATCTACAAATAATCTCATATATAAAAATAAACCACCAATTTATCTTTCTGTGAGAGTACAAATACCTGTAAGAGAGTGGACAAGTTCAGAAGTCTCTACATCATACAGATTTGCTGTCCTATCCCACGACGCTGTCACTGCTTGCTTCCCCCCAACCAGCCAGTCAGCTGCTATGACCACTCCTTGATGGCTTTTGAGCGAAGTTAACGGGGCTCTAACAGTGGGACAATCACTAGAACCATCTCCATCTCCATCAGGTTCGTCTTTATCCGAGATCTCAACTTCATCTTCTCCAGACATTTGCTATAAAATGTAAGGGAAAAAAAAGAATAAAAGAGAAGGAATGTCTCTAAGTTACGTTTCACAGTGTGTCTCCCAATCCCCGTAACACGAATGTGAGTAATTTAACTCTGCAAAATCTAGCCTATACAGGTATTCACAGTCAAAAACTCAGTTGGAGGAATAATGCCAGTGAGTTAAATGCAGTTTTAATAAGTACTTCTTCCAAACTGCTTTGCTCTGAGTATTTGGCAACTCTTTTTATATTTCCCTTACTTTATCACCTTCGAGTTTCATTGCAGCACAGTGCTAATGGACTATTTTTCCTTTCAATTTTTAAGAATATGAAGCATCTAACAGGTCACTGACTATTTTGATTGGGAAGACAATAATTTACAGCTGCATTTTTATCCATTAGAATCAAAATCATGACACCAATACTTGTCTGGTCAGTACATAGTTATCACACAGTGCTGATGTAAATGGGATGCAAAATAAATTCTCTTGCTGACCATGAAGCATCGATCTCTGAACCCCATTTCACTTATGCAAAACAAAAACTCTTTTCTTTCATGATATATGGAGATGAAAAAGAACATTTTGTGCTGCTCTTTCAAAACGGAAATGCCAAATCAAATAAAATTAATCAAAAATTTTCCATTCAGAGATCTATCTCCTACTATACAGCCATCTCTTGTCTCTACTCAGATTATTGAAAAGCTCCTGCTATAAACTATGTTTGACTTTAGCAACGGTGCTTTTAAGTCAAATACAGCATCTGACAGCCTACAACAGAGACTTGAATAAAAGCCTGGGGACAAAAACCTCAGCTAGTGTGATGAGTGCTGGCAAGGGCTGATTAGAGATCAGTGACAATACAATTAAATAAATGCCCAAAATACAAATCTTTAGCATCAGTTTTCAATTCATAGCAACTATAGCTAAATACAAGTGCTTCAGTAACTCAAGGTACAAGAATTTAACCAGCTTAAACAGAACTTCATTATTATTTATGATTTGTATTACTACCAAAAAAAATTTACTCAAGAGTTCATTTACTTACATGTTTATTACCTTGAATAAAATGTCAATTAATGTACTTGTAGTTGCATGTTCTACTCTGCACCACAGATCTCTGAAAACATGAAGTGAGTCTTTTTTGAAAGAAAGGCTGAAATGTTAAACTAAAACCTTAAAATCCCACCTTTTGCAATCCTGAAATCATGTAAATTTAAAATTATNGTGTTACATTTGAAGTAGGACAGTTTGGGGTTTCTGTGAAAATCAGTCTCATAAAACAGGGGAATGAACTTAGCACCTCAAAAAGAGCACAGGAACAGTTTTGTTCAGATTAGCAACCAGATACATTCATATTTTTGGAACTTGTAAAAACCCGTGAAGGAACTGTCACTTACTCTGTGTGGCCCTGAAAGACATTCACAGAATGGATAGAAGGATCTCTGAAATCCCACAGACGGAAGGTTGTATCGCGTGATGATGTCACCACAAGACGTTGGGTGGGATGTGTACAACAATGTGTTAGCTCTTGGTCATGTCCTACAATCACAGATGAGAACATGGAAGGTAATGGAAGTAAGACTTTTCATTTCCACATTCACGTGGAATGAAATGCTGATGATTTTTTCTTTTCCGACGAACAGAAAAAGAATAATATAATAATCATCATCATCATAATCATCATCATTCTGAACTTTAATGTCACTACTGCTGTAAAAGTTTGGAACTGTATTTGAAAGAAAAAAGCCCCACTAATCATTTCACATTATCATTTAAGTAGCAATAGGCTATTGCACTCAACGTGTCATGAACACAGCAAAAGAATTTTGCAAGAACTAGTATTTGGCCACATTCAGTTTAAAAATAACTAATATCATAGGTTATATCACAGGTTTCTAAGAACACAAATTTACGCTCACAGGATTTGGTTGGTTGAGCAGCAGCTGAAGTCCTGTGCACATTCGCATCATACCCCAGAGAAACAGCTTTTCCCATTGTTGCAGTATCTACAAATAATCTCATATATAAAAATAAACCACCAATTTATCTTTCTGTGAGAGTACAAATACCTGTAAGAGAGTGGACAAGTTCAGAAGTCTCTACATCATACAGATTTGCTGTCCTATCCCACGACGCTGTCACTGCTTGCTTCCCCCCAACCAGCCAGTCAGCTGCTATGACCACTCCTTGATGGCTTTTGAGCGAAGTTAACGGGGCTCTAACAGTGGGACAATCACTAGAACCATCTCCATCTCCATCAGGTTCGTCTTTATCCGAGATCTCAACTTCATCTTCTCCAGACATTTGCTATAAAATGTAAGGGAAAAAAAAGAATAAAAGAGAAGGAATGTCTCTAAGTTACGTTTCACAGTGTGTCTCCCAATCCCCGTAACACGAATGTGAGTAATTTAACTCTGCAAAATCTAGCCTATACAGGTATTCACAGTCAAAAACTCAGTTGGAGGAATAATGCCAGTGAGTTAAATGCAGTTTTAATAAGTACTTCTTCCAAACTGCTTTGCTCTGAGTATTTGGCAACTCTTTTTATATTTCCCTTACTTTATCACCTTCGAGTTTCATTGCAGCACAGTGCTAATGGACTATTTTTCCTTTCAATTTTTAAGAATATGAAGCATCTAACAGGTCACTGACTATTTTGATTGGGAAGACAATAATTTACAGCTGCATTTTTATCCATTAGAATCAAAATCATGACACCAATACTTGTCTGGTCAGTACATAGTTATCACACAGTGCTGATGTAAATGGGATGCAAAATAAATTCTCTTGCTGACCATGAAGCATCGATCTCTGAACCCCATTTCACTTATGCAAAACAAAAACTCTTTTCTTTCATGATATATGGAGATGAAAAAGAACANTATTATTTATGATTTGTATTACTACCAAAAAAAATTTACTCAAGAGTTCATTTACTTACATGTTTATTACCTTGAATAAAATGTCAATTAATGTACTTGTAGTTGCATGTTCTACTCTGCACCACAGATCTCTGAAAACATGAAGTGAGTCTTTTTTGAAAGAAAGGCTGAAATGTTAAACTAAAACCTTAAAATCCCACCTTTTGCAATCCTGAAATCATGTAAATTTAAAATTATGTGTAGATTTAACATTCAGTCTTTTCATAAAACCCGTATCTGATGAAATTGCTGTGCAATTAGCTCAGTTCCAGTAAGCTGTTTGCTTACATTGCAGTCTGCAGTCGGTTGAGGTGTAGGCAACTGTACTATGTATCTCCAGATGTGAGCTGTCTGGTCTCCAGATGCTGAGCAGAAGGAAGAGAGGTAAAAGAGAGAGAGACTAAATGAACAATAAAAACAAGCTTTAGCAGTACATTTGGCAATACCGTCTGAGCTGCATCTTTTTCTAACAGATACCATTATGCTCTGTTTGGTAAGCCAAGTCTCAACAAGAACAGTTACTTCTGTGGCTTCAATAGTGGTATGAACTTAACTCCTTATGCAAAATATAAGTAGTTACCAAATTAATAACTCCTACAGTGAAACTACCCACTTACATACTACACATCAGAACACAAATATCACTGCCGTTCTAACACGTAACACTTGAAGAAGGCATTTAATACATCAACAGGTGCCATCCTTCATCTGCTATTTTTCAAAATACTGGGGTGGTTCTTCATTCAAATTCTTCCATTAAATGTTTTTTGGGTTTCTCATTAAAACCACGATAAAGAACAAGTGTGCAGCTATTCAGCTTCTGTCTTCAGCAACTCAATCTAACTAGCACCAGTTTACAGCTCAGCAGGTACTGTATGATTTTAAATTTCATCTGGTTTTGACACTACAGAGAAACTCAAGATTCTCCTTGTTATGGACAGAACAAGCGTGCTCTAATATCTGGGGGTACAGTGCTGAGAGTTCTGATTGAGAAGAAACAGCTTGTTAGGAGCATGCATAGCTCTGGCAAGTGCAATGTATGTGAAAGCACTAGGAAAGATATTTACAGAGCAACTAAGAAGGCTAGAAGAAGGGTCAACCTTGTATTATTTCTGGTGTCAGTATTCTGGATCAGGGAGGAAGACTTTTTTTATCTTAATCAGTTCTAAATCAACAGCTCCCCTGAAAACTCTCCATGGACATACTTTGCAGGACCACCTCTCAGAAAAACAACTACAAAAATGGAGCTGTGGGCAGTTTTTATTTTGCTGGTTTGTTTTGACTTTTTGGAAGTAAGTTTGTAGAGTCACATTGTTTATGGGACTGAAGCAACAGCTGGAGTTAGCACATGAAAACAGGAAAACCCAAACAGCCAAACTTAAGGTACAGTCAGCCTAGATAGAAGGCATGCTACTCTCAACTTTAAAGAAAATTGGTCACTGTAGATGCAGAAAGAAGCAGTATTTCATTTTATAACCTTAGTAATAATTATCCTCATTTTACAGTGACTTATCTAATAGCAGCAAATCGAATCCAGATCTCTTAATCCCAAAGCTAATGCCCTAATTTTTGGACCATCTGAACCACAGGATTAGCCACATTAGATAGTTTTCAAACCTGAAACTGCACTGACGGCATTTTCAGTCGTGAAAACACCTTTACAGTAATGGTCATTATTTTCAAGTTGTTTTTTTCTGCACACTTATTATCACAAGATTCTTTTCCTTTACTTCCAGAAATACCACGTATTTCAAAGAGGTTAAGATAGAATAGAGCATTTCAGTTGGAAGTGACCTAAAATGATAGTCATCCAAGAACCTTCACATCCTTCTTAAATTGTGGGGTCCAGAACAGCACAACGTACTCAAGGGGAGGTTGCACCAACACTGAGCACAGCAGGATCATCACCTCTTTTGACTGGCTTGGGTTTACTGTGTTTGATGCACCCCA
>WEIS01092567.1:2205-23839 GCA_013389965.1 Todus mexicanus
AAAAAAAAGATAAACCGGGAAGAGTTTCAAACTTCTGCACCAACTTCTAAAATTCTAACGGGAGCCAAAGCCCTCCCTTGGCTGGGCTGGACGCCCCTCAGCAGACGCAGACGGCTTTCCGGGGCGGGTGGAAGAGCGAGCTGCTGAGCTTCTTCTGGCCGCGCAGGCTGCGCCGCATGGTCAGCTTGGCCGAGTTCCTGCGCGCCGGGGGCGTGGGGATGCCGCCTTCCGCCTGCCCCCCGATGGTTCGACTCAGGCCGCGCCTCGGCTTCTTCACGGCTGGGCCGGAGTTGGATTCTTCCAATGTCCTTTTAAAGTTCGCTGTGGGCGTCCTCTCCGCGTCTTGGGCTTTTGTTTGGCCGTGAGGAGACGCCTTGAAGCCTTTTTGGTCCGTGCCTGAATTGGCGGAGTTGGAAGGGGACAGACTGACGGACAAACCATTACTGTAGGACTCGTGTATCCGCAACGCCAACGTTTTGCTGCCCTTCTCCTCCTGCGGGCCCGAATCCTTCGGGGTTGCCCCTGGTGAAGGTAAATTGCTTTTGGCAATCTCGTTTGGCAGCTCTAAGTATTTTTCTGAGATCACGTTGCTGTGCAGGAGGGGAGGAATAGGCTCGGAAGTGTTCAGTCGTGGCCAGGGATCGTCTTCGAGAAGCTGAAGGAAAAGAGAAAAAAAAAAATACTTAGGAATAAATATAATTATTTCACCTGCATTAACCTTTGGGGACGGAGGCAGCGAGCCACAGAACTTCACTAAACCTTATCGGGAACAGAAAAATCCCAGTCCAGAACAGCGATCTCTTCTCCATCTGGAGAGACAGAGTAACTCTGGATGAGGAGATGACTCGTTTGCCCCATTATGTGACACTCTCAGACCGGACGACAGAAATTAAGGCTTTCATGAAGCGGGTGAGCACAAAGTACCACGTTCAGATTCGCAGCCTCAATTTGTTTCTGCCACCAGCGGCGTTTTCAACAGGCAGACGTGACCTGCCTTCATCAGAGGCTGTGACACATGCACCTACCCTGCCTTCTGAAGCCTTCACACAGCATCGGGTGGCCGAGCACCATTAGTGCAAACACCGAAAAGCCTCCCGACCTTTGTTCCATTTGGAATTCTTAGGTTACTGCACAAGCAGGTTATCGGGGAGACTGACAAACTCCTCCTCGGAGGTGTCCTGACTGCACACAGAAAGGTGGAGCGTCTAAAAATAGAGTTACTCTCTGCTCTGCAAAGTAACGCCTTTTATTGCCTGGTTTTATGCTCTACAACTTGGAGAAGAAGCAACTCCATTCCTCACGGCACATCTGCTGAGTCAGTGAAGCACCGTTGGGTCTGGCTGTTGAAAAGAAGCTGCTTAAGGTGATGTCCCAAGAACCAGGGACTTCCTGAACTCTCCCCCTTCCTTCAGCTCCTCAGCTCTGCTCCTGCAGCCTCTCGTGTTTCCGCCTCACTCTCAGTTCCACCAGCAGGAAATGGGGACGACACTTGCCTTCTCTAGCCACAGGGGGATTATGAAAATGAATATTTACGCGGCGCCCTGAAGATAGGAATTATGACCTTATTAGAGATTTAATTGTGAAGAAATCCCTAGTTGCACGGCGAGTCCTTCAAAAGTAAATTTCAAGGCCACATTACTTTACATCCCGTCAGCGGAAAACAAATGACAGCAACTGATTTAAGAAAATAACGCGCTGAAAGCTCAAATGCACACACAGCTGAATCGCAGTTAAGTCAGCGTAGCATCTCGGAGGAGTAAACAGATGCCTTTGGAGTCACAACGCAGAAAAACTCCAGTTCACCTTCAAGAAGAGATCCACCAGATCTCTGCACTTGGCAGAAATCTAGTATTAAGGCTTCATAAAATGCCGACAGAGAAAATCATCAGAAGTGTTTCTAGCATCTAGATCTGGTTTTCCACTCCCCTCTACTCCCCAGTAGCTCCCCATACATAAAGAGAACCATTGAGATAACAATCCTTTACTACCGAGAGCAACACAAGAGGGGCAGAACTCTGTGGATGGTATTTTAGAAGTTATTCCTGGACTCAGCTCTTGCAGAATGCGTAAGGGCACTGGATGACACGCGCCCAGCAGCTCTGGCAGCGTTACTCAATCAGCTCCACTTTGGTTTTGAAATTGTGTCTCTAGCCATGACTTGGGGTTTGTGTGTTTATTGCGCAAGACGCTGAACGCCGCGGCTCTTGTTGCCAACACCTTTTGTTTGGTACGAACAGCTGAGATTGGATAAGGCCTTGGGAAACCAAAGGAGGTCAGCGGATGGACTGCTAAAGAGTGATGTAACTAAGCAAGAAAAATAAAACATGAGTCACCAATTTTGTCCCTCAACAATCTAGTAAGTCAGATTTTATCGCTGGCCTCAGGAACACCTGAATTCATTTGGTATTAGTAATTGCATATCCTTCTGGCAACAATTAAGAAATACTTTGGTTTAATTGAGAAACCTTGATTTAGTCTCTACCCATTTCCAAATTAACAGCTGCTACCCTCCCATATAATTAAGAGCCAAGGCTACCCGTGCTGCCTGCCGTCCTCTGAACACAACTGTAATCCCACCACAACCTCCGCAAGTTCAGCTTGATCTGGGGAACCACCTCTCGCTTCTTTACAGCAACTGTGGGGATGATCCCTTCTCACTCAAATTCAACAGTAATTTTGTACGAAGATTAATTACCGGCCTGCAGTCGATCATATATATTTACCTGCGGCTTTAGGTGTCAAGGTATTTAGGTACTGATTTGCAAATGGATAGCGTCACCTACTGTCATACCTTATTTTTGTTTGGGTGTAATCGACAAAATGGGGCTTCATTTTAATACTCAAGAAAACACGGAGCCAACAGCGCTCCTGCACACACGAAATTTTACCCAGAAGGCTCCCATCAAATCTCTATACATGAAAAGCCCACGGCTCGGCCTTCACATAATCGTATTTATGGAAATATGGTTCTCCCTCCATCACCTCTTAGCTAACTGATAGAACACTTCATATTACGGAAAGGGCTACTGCTCAGGATGGTGTCGTTACCCAATATACCTACAGAGAACTGCCAAGTTCCTGTTCTTCGAGAAAACATACGTGGAGACACAACTGCTACGACATTTCGTTTATTGCCATCTGCCTGGAGACTTTCGTGGTTTTCGGAAGTATTTCAGAATTGTTCTGCCAGCACCGTTGTCTTTTCCTCTCTTGCTTTTCAACTTCCTTCTCTTCTCCTGATATTTACGGGTGCTCTGTGCGGACAGTTGGCTGGTTGTTATTAAAGCAGGGGCCTATACTACGTTAGCACTTCTAAGGAAAAACAACTACTGAGAAAATACGAGCTGTTTTGAAGTCGGTGACACCGGTTCTATTTGAATCTAAGAGGAGCAAAACCTCTGCATTAAACCAGAACTTAATTCGTACAGGTGTTATCGATGCAAAACTGTAGCCAGGCAAAATCTTCTTCTGGGTTTTGCACATTAGGCAAAAAAATCAGGCCTCGCCACCAAACTTGTTACCTGTTTTCATCCATTAGATGAAATCAGACGTTAGCTGTTTTCATCCACACGGGGTGGAAGGGAAGGGAGGCTGGAAGTTTGAAGTTGCCATTTTATTAGCAGCTTGTTTCCACCAAGGGAATGTTAAGGACTCCCTTCCTAATTTTTGCTTGCTTTTTACTTTGCCCAAAGGACAGTTATCCGAAGATACTGCAGAACATCAAAGGCCAGTTACTTAAATCAGGAGCAGCTGGTAATTACTAAAACAAACATCCACTCGTAACTGTGCGCCAGTTCTTAAAAGCAAAAAAAAAACCTCCACACCAAAAGCTGCTGAACAGCTCTGCTTTATGTTAGCAGTTAAAAGCTCTAACCTGCAGAAAGACCTTGTATCATTATGGCTTTTCCTCTAACAAAGAGCATTAAATCGACCAGAGGAAGATAATAAGATCTCCCAATCCAGAAAGAAAACACGTGTCTGAATACCTTAACCCATGGGTTACCTTAAAAAAAACACCCACCGCAACCCAATAAAACCAAACCGAACCCCACCAGGATCAAGAACATGTCCACGAGGCGTCTGCAACTCAGCAGCCATATGTGTGACAACTGAAATACTTTATCCAGCCACACACACTGCCCAGTCCACTGCAGCTGAAAACCAACCAACCGACGCAACGCTAAATGATGGTTTAAATTGACAGGTCAGTAGTTTCTAAAAGTGTTACTTAAATCCCTGGCAACGGACTCGACTGCACCATTGCCTCAATCCTACACATCCCAGCAAGCTGCATGGAAAGAAATGACCGGGAGGGCAAGAAAAGGGAGCCTGATATATAATGATCGGGCTCCACAATCAAATGGGGAACATTTAAATCACCGAAAAACCCCATTACCTTGACAGGGGGGGTACAGCAGCGGGAGGGCGTCATGACATTCACGTCGGGGCTGCTATAGCAGGGGCCCTCTGCCAAGTTGAGATACAATTCTTCTTCGTTTTCCAAGTTGCTTTTGCTCTCCTGCAGCGGCGAGATGCAGATGACGATGGCGCTGGTGTTATCTGCGCGAAGCATGCGTTGCCTCCACCGGCCCAGGGCTCTGTTCACCAGCATTTTGGCACAAGACTGTCGGTGCTCCCCCTTTGTGGCAGGAAAAAGGGACAGAGAAAGCCATCAGGCCCACTTGATAAAACAGGAGATGAACAGTAGGTGGCACAGCCTGAAATATATATTCCTACATATCACGTGCCCTAGTAGCTTGATTCAGAAACACGAGAGGAAGTATTAATTGAAACAGATCTTTCTTCTTAGTGAAACGGAATTTTAAAATCAGTTTACGGCAGAATCCACGTATATACGAGTCCTTGAAACCAGAAAACTGATGCAGGGACTTGCATAAATAGCCTGGTTTTAACACATCCTACGGTCTTTCCAAAAACCTCTCAAGGGGTTTACAGACTATTTACTATCTGATGCTCCACTATATAATTTCTCAACTGCTTTGTAAAACATACCAGAGAAGAATTTAATTCAGGTTTTGTACAAATAACATAAAAACCAACAAACAATCATCTGTAACGGGTCTTAATGTGAAATAAACTTCCTTTTCAGACAATATTATGCATAACTTCCTTGGTACTAACTCTAAACATTCAGCATTATCACTGCTAGAAGCGGGCACTGTCCGGAAAAACATGCTGCTTACTTCCAGACAGTGCAATTTGTGAAACAAGACTTAAGCTGAAAAGTAAAAATCACTGAACAGAATTGTTCTGGCCTAACCCAAACCAGGACAAGAAGGAACAGCTTATCTTCTGTATTACTCACAGATACCATCCTGGCAGTCAAATTTCCCCCAAAATGACAACCAAATAATTGAAACAGCATTTAAACAACGGAGGCACATTGTAAAGGCTTACACGGTGCGGCAAAATTAGGGAGATGCCTAAACCACAAAGGTACTTTCCATACGTGCCAGACTACGAGATTTTGAGAGGAAACAAGTATTGAACTGCCCAATGACTTCTAGCCACTGCTCTCACCATCAGGTATTTTTTCTCCTCGTGATCCTGGCACATGGAGATGGCGTCTTGAGGTGGGATCATGTTCCACAGTCCATCGCTGCCAAGGATAATATATTTGTGCTTCTGGGGATCAATGGTGTGCACGCTCGTGTCAGGCTCAGGAGACACAACAAATTCGCCGCTGTAAAAGTCGTAGCTCCAAAGATCACCTAGAGAAGAAAAAAAAAAAAGAAAACTGTTTGGAATTCTTACATTATATATGAAAATATTTATCTTGGAAACTAGGCAAAGATGGTCCCATGAAAGCAGTTACCACCAGTCTCAGGTCACCAGCAGTAACACTAAGTAATTTCAGCACAATTACTGTTCTGCTGCTGTCACTTCCCCATCGTATTTATTAAAACGGAGCAGTTTCAATAAAAACACATTCAAACCAACCTGTGTTCGTCGGAGGTCTTCTACTCTCTTAAAACTTCTGCCAAAAAGGGAGAAATAGAACAGGCTAATCCTTAGAAAACAGTGAAACCTCAATATTCAAAGTAAAACCTACCCGAACAACTAAAGTGCTCCTTAAACAGAAGCCTTTCTTTGCTGAACCCACAAGTCCTGCTCATAGAAGAAAGAAAACCACAAACCAACCAGAATCCAATCTAACCTCCCCACCTTTTCACACTCAAGCTACTAAATTGCTCTTTTTAGACTGTTTTTTGAACCCGAGCAGCTCCACGGCCACTCGAGCAGTACAGAAACCCTTGGCTGTGCCTTGCTGTGTGTGGCTTGGTGGATGCAGGTGCCACAGAGAAGGAACAATGGAAGAGGGCAAAGGATGAGCGACTGAAACCTTCCTTATTCATTTTTCTTTCCCATTCCCGCTCCTTCCCCAGCATTAGCATTGCTTCCAAGGCCACGCAGCGAGCGCTGTGTTCGAGCGTCCTTCCAGCTGAACACCATGTGCCAAATTCTGGAGTTGGAAAGAAGCCACAGGAACACAAGCAGGGCCTGGGCTCCAGCAGGGGAGCAGAAAATGAGAGCTAAAGCCTCTCCCCTGGAAGGCCTCACGCAGTGAACCTTGCTATTTTTAAATCTTTCTTGCTACACGAATGAGTTCGGGGTCACCTCACAAGGACCAACAGCCTGAACTGANAAGTCCTGCTCATAGAAGAAAGAAAACCACAAACCAACCAGAATCCAATCTAACCTCCCCACCTTTTCACACTCAAGCTACTAAATTGCTCTTTTTAGACTGTTTTTTGAACCCGAGCAGCTCCACGGCCACTCGAGCAGTACAGAAACCCTTGGCTGTGCCTTGCTGTGTGTGGCTTGGTGGATGCAGGTGCCACAGAGAAGGAACAATGGAAGAGGGCAAAGGATGAGCGACTGAAACCTTCCTTATTCATTTTTCTTTCCCATTCCCGCTCCTTCCCCAGCATTAGCATTGCTTCCAAGGCCACGCAGCGAGCGCTGTGTTCGAGCGTCCTTCCAGCTGAACACCATGTGCCAAATTCTGGAGTTGGAAAGAAGCCACAGGAACACAAGCAGGGCCTGGGCTCCAGCAGGGGAGCAGAAAATGAGAGCTAAAGCCTCTCCCCTGGAAGGCCTCACGCAGTGAACCTTGCTATTTTTAAATCTTTCTTGCTACACGAATGAGTTCGGGGTCACCTCACAAGGACCAACAGCCTGAACTGAATCTGAATAACGCATCTGAATCAAAGTATCTGTTGGTTCGAGTGCTTCCTCCAAACCATCCTCAGGAAAAAAAAAACACTCCGTCAGAAAAAAGCATCTCCAGATCAATTTATTTCCATTTCAATTATGAAGGATACTTGAAAAAATAAAAGCTGCTTCTCAGGTTGAGCCTTCAAATCAAGAACAGTGTTATGTTGTGCTAACACCTTTGCTTCCTTTCATTTTTTATGTTCCTACAGTGATAAGCAACAAAAAGTACCGTTATTATTTGCAAGCACCGGCCACATTTTTCTGTGCAGAACACATGGCTTTAAAAGTAGAAATTAATTGAAATGCCAGAGCTGAAAAGCGCACAGAAGCTTAAGAACTCCAGCTGAAGAGTAAGGTTTCGTCGGGGTTTTTTTCTTTGCTTTTTGTTGGCCTCAGAAACTGTGCCCGTCGCCTTCTTCCGCATCCATCACCACCCTTTGAAAAATAATAAGTAAGCTTTTTGTCTTCCTACTTCCTTCCATTAGCTTTGCCTTAAGCCATCAACCAGCTGAAAAGACTTTTCCAGAATCAGGAAAAGGGAATACTTCGACTCAATTACTTCACCACAGCAAGCACGGCTGGTCCATCCTCATTAAAACCCCAATTCACCTTCCTCGCAGCAGCAGCAGCCAAACACATGCTTCTAATAAGTGCTAATTAAAAGCCCAGCCAGCCTGGATAGAGGTGCCCTCTCCCTCCGCAGTCTCCCAAAAAAAGCAGCCAGCTGGCAACAAGATCAAAACAAACACTGGAACAGCAGAGCCCAGCTCCCGCACACCAATTATTGTATACGAACTGCCACGAGAAGGCTTCGTGCGCTCAGAGTTCTTCACATCGCGTCTGTCCCGGGCGCAGCAGGTAAAATAAACAAGAGCCTGGGATCTTACAGCCACAGGGTCTCGGAATCAGCGACAGCTTCCATTTGCAACATGCGTAATATTTTTCTGCTTTTCTGTGCTGGTTTGTCCACGCTCATTCAGGAGCAATGACACATGTTATTAGCTGAATCATTTTTATATTAAAAATACCGTGCTGCATGATAAAAATAACCTGATGCCAGTTAATTTTGGTTCTTCTACATCCATGTCATCCTGCCCATCTGCTGCTCTTCCTGAGAAAACAGCTGAGTAATAAGCAGGCTGATTTCAGAGAATCTTCCTCCAAGAGCAAGAAGGTTCCTCGTGGGGAGAATTGGGAACATCACACGGGTTAGAAAAGGGACTCTAAGGATTATAAACTTGCTGAAGGGCGCAGAGATTCCTGAACACACGCGATGAATCCACACCTCACAAATCACTGGCCAAACCTCTGACCAGGAGCCCACCCTTCCAAGTTGGCAGTTTGCAGTTATTCCTGAAAGCAAATGGTGAAGAGGAGCTAGCCTACTTCAAGGACTCCCACCTTCAAAGACTAAGTTTATTAAGCAAGCATTTTGGGCCATTCTTGCAAATAATCTCCTGCAGCATCACCTCTGCCCAAGCAGCATTCCACGTCAGCTGTAACTGTTATTGTGAGATCCTAAACCCAACCGTACTCATCAACCTGTTGAAGCTCAAAACCCTCTAGAAATCTCTCTCCGTATAGAACAGGGAAAACTGCTCTTCAGTATTTATCTATCATCAGTCTACTCCTTTAAATCCACAAACTCAGACCAAGCAAGCAGACAAGTGAACCTTGGTAGACCAGGACTGCCTGAAGAGCACTTCACCGAGTAATTCTCCCAGCCCCTTCATTGCCAAGCCAGCACAGGCCAACCCACGGCACCAGCCTGAGGGACTATTTGATTATTACTTTTTTCCTCTAAAGGGCACAGCACCACTGCTCAAGTCAACGCTTTTTAGAGCTGCTGCATAGCTCGAATAGTCGTGTCAGCTGCCTGTCTCTCTCCAGCCAGCTGGAGAGCTCTACACCCACAGCGGCTGAGGAACGTATGACAAACTTGGGGAGAGTCACTTTACACTGCACCCTCTGTCACCATTCTGGGAAGGAAAAAGGGAGAGGAAAAGAAGCCAGAAAGCAGCGTATACTTCTCCCTACGGCATTTCAAAGTGCTCTTTAATTTCGTTCCAGAGCAAGTAGACAGACAAGTGACCCTTTGGTAGACTGGGAAGCCAAGCTAGCGAGATGCTGGGATATGCCAAAGGCTGGTGTTACACAGCTGCAACTCCGGCTTCGCTGAGTTCACTTTGTGAGCTGCACTGTTTTTGTTTCAAATTTATAAGCAAACGTTTATGAAACTTAACCACCTTGTTGTCTAAAAATGTACAGACCAGGAATAGTTTGTTTGGCACGAGGCCTGGATATTTCTTTTCCAAACAAAGAAAAAAAAAAAAGGTATTAATGGAGTTACTTCCATGTTTTCCAGAAAAATATTACCTGTTTCCTAGCCATGACTCAAACCAGAATAACATATAGAGACAAAAATACATATATATGGGCACAAAAATTACATTGCGTCTTATGAAATGAAAAATAGATGTTAGCAATCATCTACTAAAGGAGCAGGAAACCAATTTATCTACCTATAAAAATACCAAAATATCTAGTCTATCTTATCTGCTTACCGTCACCTTTTAAAATATCAAGAAAGAAAAACCCCACTTGTAACTCAGCTGCTGGCAGGAAAGTAATTGAAGTTACAAACAAAACCACTCATCATCTAAGTAGACTGGACTGGATTAAGCCCAAAGCCTTCTTATAGCATAAGTATGTCCAGAAGTCATATACATCAAGCCTTTCATTTGTGTTTCTGGAGCGTGCTGCTTTGAATGCAAAATATCTTTGGGGTTTAATAGAGGGAACAGTTTACTTTTATAAGTCAGTGCAAAACAAAAACCCGATTTGATCAATCCCAGACCTTTTTAAATCAAAGTTTTATCTGAAGGGTCTGTTCGTACAAAGAGGAGAGCGGCAGAACTTCCTTTTTCACCGTCGAAAGCAGCGCTGTGAGGAAGTGAAACAAATCTCAGCGAGGTATAGACAGGAACTACTTAAAACCATTCCAGCTGAGCTGGAGTGGAAAACGTTTTCATCAAAAGGGATGGCAAGCCAGTCCTATAGCCACAAGAGGGCACGTTTACAGCAGCCTAAAGAGGAATGTCCTGTTTGTACAACCCAGGAATGATCAAAGACAGTTCAGTCTGAGAGACGGTGTCAAAACTGAAGGTAGCGGGAAGCAGAAAAGTTACACAGAAGCACTTGGGGCTTGAAAACTTTCACTACTCCTTTAGGAACACTTTTTAAGGAGCTCCTTTGAAATACTATTTCAGTCCAACCTGCTGAAAGAACGCACCCCTCAGCACTAAGGAAAACAGAGGCAAGAGAACAGTATTTCAATGGCAAACTAAACAAATAATTGTACTTCAAATGAATGGTGGATAAAAAGCTGCCTGTAAGGCAGTCTTCGCCACGACTGCTCATCTCTGCCTGGATGTGAGCAAAACCACAGCAAGAGAAAAAAAGGCGTCTGTCAAGCGCTACATCAGAGCAGCTAAATGCATGTAAAAACCCCGAAACCCTTACACAGGAACATCCTTAGACCACCTGAGGTCAGCCATGCCCTCCTCTCCAGGGTTTCATGGAGAGGAGCTTCACAAAACAATCCTGGCATCTGGTAAGTTCCTCTGGAAAACAGCCTCAATATCACTGTCAGGGCCAACATTCCCGTAGTAGCTACACACTGAGCGTTCACTCTTGTGGTACATAACTGGGTGTTGGGGTCAGCAGGAAATTCACGTGCTTACGAAAAGTCAAACCTGTATGGTGGTGGCCACTCCACCTAAAATACAGGGGTGAGTCTACTGTATTTCTACATAAAAAAAATCAAGGAAAAGACCATTCATGTGGCAACTTGAATGAGTGGTTTAACTAATGGGCTCATGGTTCACGTTTCATCATTCATTAATGAAAAAAAAAGAAACCGAATAGCTACAATCCTGCGAGGCCAATCCTTTACTCCAGAACCCTTCCAACAGCTGCAGATCTTGGCTCCGTATTAGTTCCCAAGCAAAGGGGAGAAGGAGGGAGAAAGTCGAACAAAAGATTTACTAGCTTTAGACCTGAACTAATTTACCAACAAGCGGAATCCCGTATGATTTAAAAACCAACCAAAGACTCGTTTCTGCCATCACACCACGAATTACCAGGCAATGTGGGCAGGCTGGGGGACAGCTGGGGAGAAGAACTCAACTAGCAACTTGAGAAAACTACAGTGAGTTTAAATTACAGCCAACTTACGAAGCTCAGTAATTAATCACCCATTTGTCTACTTGTTTCTACATCCTATTCTTGTTTCAAGTTATACCTAAGATACTCAGAGCTCCCACTGTAGCTTCCCTCTGTTTCCCTTACACACGTAGCCAGAGTTTACTTCAAAACTGGTTTCCAATGATCAAAACTCTTCCTTAGACACCTTAAGAGATGGCGCAAAGCCTAAATATTTCTGACTTGTTCTGGGGCTATAAATAAATTAAACATTACTTAAATGTAGCCACTGCTGTTGTGAGAAGCAGCAGTAACAAGAAGTGCATACCACAAGTGCTTATTTTAAGGCAGAAAGACAGTGTAGACAATCAGGAGAGTAAGGGGAATGTCAACAGAATTCATTGAGCCAGAAGGACTCTTGCACCAGTACTCTCTCTGCTGTCCAAATATTTGACCAATGCAATACTTTTCCACGGTGTTTTATTCCTGCTATTTCTCCAACAGTTGCTGCACTCCTTATACTGAGCGCCAGACTTGAGGACTGAATGAGGCTACATCAAAATAGTTCGAAATGCTGTAAGAGAAAGACAAACTTGAAAAAAACCACTACATTCAAAATTCTCCTGTTTTTAATCAGATAATCTCCCCACTTTAAAGGTAGCAAGTTCACAACTCTAGGGCTCTCTCTGTGGCGCAGTGTCGAGAGACTCGTGCTCTCCTACTAAAAATTGCTGTCCAATTATTGTCCAGCCTGGGATTTCTATCAAGAACAACCAAATTTGGACTTGGCAAAAAGAAACATGGTGCGAGATCTGAGTGGGACTGACTAGAGTATTGGGAACCAGTATAACGTCACCACAGGCAGTTCTCACTCGGCTTGGCGAGGCTCCAGCGCCGCAGGGCTGTGCCAAGCAGGGTAGCGAGCTGGGAGCCAGCCAAGAGGTCGAGCAGGCCTCGACAGCCTGAATGCAAATGGCTTTAGTCGCGGTAGGTCCTTTGTAAGCAGCGTAAGGGGCACGCTGGCCTCCCAACCAAGTTAAATCCTGTTTCCAAACTGAGAGCGTCTGTGCGCCATCTGGGTCCTACAGAGCGAAGCAGCTGGGCTGCTTTTTCCAGGAGGTTTGTCATCCCTCCTCGGAAGGGGACGTGAAGAGGCTACAGAGGCTTCTCTAGCAAGCAGACACCGCAACGCTGTCACATTGTAAATCTCTTTCGCGATGATCCCAAGATGCCAAAGGCCTCTTTTAGGCTTTCAAATCTGCTGACTGTTGTAACCCAGAAGCGTTAAGACGTAGGTGTTCTCATTTCTTGGACCCCAAACTCCCCAGCAATCCTCTTCATCCACGTAATGGGAAAGAATGCAGCGGGGGCTAACAGATGCGTCAGCCCTCCGATTCCCACCTGCACACAAACCCCAGCCAAATCCTGTTGTTCAACTCGCTGAGAGGAAACGGATCAAAAAGTCATCAGGATATTTAGACAAACAACAAACTCACAATCGTAGGAACGAAAGATCATCAGAATTAAGCACACGCTTTTTTGTAACCTATGAGGAACACGCAGCCTTCAGCACGGAAGGGAGAAGAGAGGCATGTTGCTTAGTGCACGAAGATCTCTGTTTACTAGTCATCTACAAACTCCAAAGGATTTACTCGAACTCTCGAGTCAGTTTTACTAATCATAAAATAAGCACCTACCTTGCCTGAAAAATGGCACGATGAAGATTAAGATACAGAGAAAAATGTCCATAAATTACATTTTATTTGTATTAAAAGATCATCATTCAGCCACCTGCGACTCCTCCTGTGCTCTATAGCTAGCTATCTACGTTAATTATCACTACAAAACTCTTCTTCACACTGGACAAATCCATGTGAAACTGCCTCCAAAATAAGAGACAGAAATGCTACGTAATTATCAAGACATCCATGGTCCCAGGAACAGCCTGTCCCCAGACACTGCCAGCTGTGGAACCCTGCTGATGCTATCAGGTAACGGTCAAGCTTGCCAAGAAGAAATTAAGTCACAGGACAGTTTTCACAGGTAAAAATATGATACCAGATTTCCATAAAATATACTGGGTATATCTGGATAGAGAATTCTTCACTGGGGCAAAAGGAGGAAGGAAAGAAACGAAATGAGCCACAAAAGATTGGAATTCTGCAATGAAACTTAAGGGAAAAACCTGACTAGGAAATCCTAACATTCATGGGCACGGGGTATCCAAAGATTAAGTTCTGAAGTATTTCCCCAAAGCCCTTCAGAACAAGCTTGCTGTGCACTGTAATACACCTTTTTGTCCTCTGAAGAAAAGTGTTCCTCAAAGAGTTTCCTATTACTAACACTCACAAACGCGAGTTATAGATAAAACACAGATTCGACTTTCGTATCTATTCATTCTACACTAAGTCTTGAAAGAAACCAGATCCACCACTAGGGACAACCAAAATAATCCGTATGCTATGCAGCAAAACTTACCACCTCCTAGTCAAAAATTACAGCCCTGTTATTTCGGTAAGAAAAAGACAAATGTATTCTCCATCCTGCAGAAACAAGACTGCTCCGCACCTTTTCATTTGTGACACAAACCAAGTACCGTCCTTGCAAGACTGACACTGAGAACACTGCACGTTGTAGGGCAACTCCTTCACTCACCAACGCCACCTTCTACAGCTTGATTTGAAAAACGAAATACGAAGTGTATCAAAAATCCTTTCTAAAGTCCCAGGGTTTCAAACCATCTTGTTGAGGCAAGTGTGTAAATCCCTCTAAACTGTGTGTTTTGGCAAAACCGGGTGTAATTCATTCAGTTCTGGTGGCTCTCGTTTTCCAGACGTGGACACGACTTACCAAGTGCTCTGGCAACTGCTAGGAACGGAATCTGGTCAATGACGGTGCTGCGGCGCACGGGGCCGTTGTGAGTCAGACGAGGCCTCTTCCAAACGACACGATTCACACCGGACTTGTTGATGACGCTGAAATCATCAGAAAGAGGCAGGGGTTAAAAAAGGAATGGAAACAAAAGCATCAAAGTTTGTTTCAATGACACGAAACCAGTTAAATATGCAAATACAGAGCCAATAAGAACTGTGCCCTCAAGGAAGTCCACAGCAGAGTTTTTTGAAACACACGGTATTACTTAGATAGCTTAACTCCATATTAAGCCAAAGGGAAAAGCAAGAGATGAAGGGCAGAAGAAAAAGCAGGGGAATGAAGACCTGGAAGAAAATCTGGCTGGCTGCAACAACCAGATGTAAGAGTATCTTTTTAATCTGACAGAGAAAAAGCAGAACTGAATTTGCTTTCCTCAGATGACGACCATCAACATCAACTCACATGGGTGGAAATATCATGTAGTCCCTCCTTCAGTGTCCTCCATCTGCTAATTTTTGGCAGCAAAGAGCAGCACAGTACGGTTGAAAAAACCACAAAGGGGAAAGAAGCAGCTTTCTGGAGGGGTTTCCTTAAAGGTGCACCAACGTGAGGCAGAAATAAGAGAGGAACTGTTCATAGTTGGGATCTGCTGAAAGCGGAGATGGCAAGAAAGAGTCCTGCGCTTGGGTGTTCACACCCGCTCCAAGGCAATGAGCATTGGGTTTAGTTGTCACAGATGGCATTAGGAGGGTCAAAGGAGAAGCTACAGAGCAAGTAACTGGGGCAGCTGCTATCGGGCAGAGGAGGCAGGGAAGAAAAAAGAACAGCGCAAGTACAAGTCATCCAGGAATAACCAGTAATGAACGAGGAACTAGAAAAGCTGGGTCCCAACCAAGTTAAGAATTAGATCCTTAAAGGCTAGCTTTTACCCAAGGGACAGCCACTGGCAATTAGAAACTGAGCTGCTCTGGAACAGCCTCAAGATTCCTCACACTGAAGCCATTCGAGATGCGTTTCCTGAGACTTCAAAGGCCTTACACAACAAGGGCACGTTGAGCTCCATCTTTTCACATGCATGGCAAAGTCACAAACATCACATCCTAAAAATCGATCTCCTCCACTTGTACAACTAATGGCCACACGAAGCTAACTTCAGTCGTTACCTGAAAGGCCACCTCATCCCACACTCACAGACTGGGACTAGGAAATTATCATTTTTAATGAAAGACTCACTGATGCTCTCCCATTAATTCTACCCAATTTGCTCTCGTGAAAGACAAGACATTAAGAGGCAGGTGCACAGTTCTACCTCACTCCTACCATTGGCCTCACAATAGCCTGCGAAAACCAGAAGCAGCACCAGTAAAAATACTTAAAAAAAAAAAATTAAATAAAGTTTAGCTGCTCCTGTTGATAAAAACTTATAGCGAATGCTCCTCTGAAGCTTCAGAGACTTTCAACCTCTGAGATACTCAACGTGGAAACCTCCAGATTCACAAGTGCTAATCTAGCAAAGCCGTGAGTCACCCTTTCTGAAAAACTACCGATACGTCCAACTGATCAACGTCCACCTGCCAGAGATACAAATATCTGAAGGTTAATGAGCTACAAGGGTTCTCGAACGAATGATGTCAACAGGAAAACCTCCAGTGATCTCTGCCTCTGAACAGCTAAGAGAGGGAAACCGTGCCCGTCCATCTGGTGCGGTACCGGGGAAGGAAAGAACAGCGAGCTCCTGTGAAGCTCTGCCAACTGCGAGCCCCGAGGTTTGTCTCAAAACATTAGTGCCATCTGACAAAGCTGCCTGCCTGCCTTCCTCCTCCCTCCCAGCAAACACGCAGCAGCCGCGGCTCCGAGACGTTCTAACATCTGCCAGCTCCTGACACTGAAGAAATTACCGATGTCGAGCTACGTGGTATAGACGCGGTGTTCTAACATTAAGCGTGTATTTCAACAGCGCAAACACAGTAACTTCTTTCAAATTTCAGATTATTTTACGTTGCTTAGACAGAAGCTTTGAAGAGCCTACTCAACAGCTGCCACTGTCCCCTCAGGAACAATGCAGAATGCAACATATAGAGGATTTTGTGTTAAAACTGCCGTGCTTCCACTGTGTGACAAAACCGCTCACATCGTTACTGATACGGAAAGGGCAGCTTCCCCCCGAATTCCTCAGAATTTCACGAAAAATAGGTCAAACATCAGTATCGTCACTTTCAAAGCTCTCAGTGAACATTTAGAATTGTAACCATACCTCAGCTACGTGGGAATCCACTAGGAAACGAAAATTTTATTCATATCATAAACCCCCAGCCAAAAGCACAACAGCGTAACTATGGATCACTACAACTTATTCCCCAACAACGCAGATAAAACCCAGAGCATCATAGATAGGGAAGGAATATAAACAGAGGAAGATTCACCAGCTTGCTGGCTCCCCTCAAACCAAGCAAGCTTAAGCCTCATTCAGTCAGAAAGACACAGCACCCAGAGATCTAAACTGTAGTAAACGCACAGAGACAGTTACCTGCCCCCGAGGCCTTCAATCCTCTCCCTTTCTTTGGGAAGCTCCGGCTTGTGGTCCTGTGTCACCTCCACAGCTCTGACAAAGTCGTCTTTGGGGTCATCCTGGACTCCCAGCACCACTCCCGAATCTCCAACGTGAGCAACGTACATCTTGGAGCCGCGGATGATGACCACACTGGCAGTAGTTCCCGACGTGCTCGGGAGACCCGTCATGGTCTTCGGCCACTCTGCTGCAATGAGAAGAAGCAAAGAAAAACGTCTTTGTTTTTCCTTCTGTGGAGCTGGTCATGTTTTGGAGATCGAGACGCAGGGTGTGTCACAGAGGCTTGCGTAACATCACAATACCGACTGTACTTAACTATATTGCAACCAGGCAAACCACTGCCCTCAGGTCGCCCCCACTTTCCTAACACCCCTGCCCTAGCCACAGCTTGAACTGACACACATTTATCGAAGTATCAAAGTACTGAGATAAGATTGAAAAAACCTGCCTCCTCCGGTTTACTATTCCAAGCATCACTAGAAAAATACGGAGGGAGATGTGCTCCTTGAGCGTGGAACAGAATTGATGAAGCATTTCATTCAGATCTACCGTTCAGTTTCCTGGTTGAAGACGTAGAAACACCACACGAGGCCATTTGGGCTGGCCACCTGAGTGGCAATCAGTTTGTTTGGACATTCCCGACCCCCTCCAAAGGAAAGAAACTGATTTTACTTCTGTGTGCTAAGCAACATTTTAAGCTAAGACCTCAACCACTTTATTCCCATTTCCTTTTGGAAGATTGAATAATGCAGACTGTTTAAGGATGCTGTCCATAACCCAACATCCAATCTTCTGCAGAAGGTGTCCCTTGAATTCAGAACAATATTCATACTAGCATGGTTAGGGAAATCCTTCTCAGCTGCTTTGCCCTCAAAACAGTTACATTAGTTTCCCATTACACTACTCTAGGCATTTATTTCCCATCCTAATTTCTCTTTTATCCCTCCTCCTCTTTATTTTTGTGTCTCAGCACCCAAGTTCATCTTCCAAAACTCCACAAAATGATAGCGGCAACATCGCAGTTAAGAAAGCTCAGCCATCCCAGTCCCCGTCCCTGCTTCAAAACCCTCGGAAAACCACGTTCCCAGTTATCAGTTGATTTCAACTGTCAACAGCAACCTCATGTTTCTTCTTCACTGCACCCACTCATGTCTTCAGACAAACTCAGATGGGAGACTCATCTCCTTGTCACATTCTATCTTCTGCACTTCGCCAGTCGCGCTCACACAGCAGAACACAAAAATCCCACCGTGCTCCACACGCTGGTTGCAGGAAACACTCGAGCCAGGCTCCCAAAAGCACTACAGGGTTTATTTTCTTATGGCACAACAAACACGGAGTGTGGGTGGGGGGGAAACAACCACAATTAGATTTTCCTCTCTGCGAAAACACGTATTGCAAACTTCAGAAGTTTTAAGCAGACGTGAAAGTTCAGGAACTTACAAAGTTCCAGTGTCACTGAAGGAAGGCAAGAAAGAGAAGAGGAAGAAGTGCTAAAGAAGCATCAGCTTCTGATGATAAAAGCCGCGTCTCTTCAGCATTTGCTACTGAGATACGCAGCGTAATTTCAACATTTAAGTTCTAACACAGAGTTCTAGCCTTGCGTTCTAAATACTAAAACACACTTGTTCCCCCGGAGCAGCTTTATGTCAGGGACACGAACACTGGATCAGCTCACTGGAAGCACTTGGTCTGGCAATTTTAACTGTGGATATTAAATCTAACACATTGCAAACGGAAAGCAAACAAGAGGGGCAAGCCAAGTGGTAAAGAAGACTTCAACCATGCACTTAACCGCAAACAAGCTGCAACTAGTGAGGTTGTGTCAGGGTTAGAACCCCTCAACAGCAATAAAATCTATTAGAGAGTCAAATCAGTCTTTATGGGAATGAAGAGCACAGAGAGTGTCATCCTCCACTTAGGAGAAAATGTAGGATTCAGCAGCCTCAGGTTTTAGGCACTGACAGGACCAGAAATTAGATCTGCCTGTCATCAAGGGATTTTGGTTTATGCCTCAGTCCTGTTCAGAGATAAGTATTATATATAGCAAGGCATATTCCTTTCTGTAGCGATTGTGTCTTACCAGGAGCTAACACAAGTGTCAAAACTCCAGAGTTTTCTTCTGAGCTTGAGCATTAAAATTGAAATCACTTACCCAACTCCTCCACATCTCAGGAGCACGTCTTTATCAATCCTGTAACTTAAGCAACAGTCCCAATGATCAGGTACGATCAAAAGGCATTTTCTCCTCTAACAAATGAACTGAGAATACACATTAATTAAAAGCCAAGAGCAGCAGTGCATTAAACTCTTCCTTTGGTAGAAACACCAGCTCTGCTTGCCATTTTGTTTAAATAGGCAACATTTCTTTCCCTACCTGGCCACACCAGCCCCAATACAAACCCCAGCTTCCTCCTAAGCACACAAATAACATCCCTTCCAAGTATCAATATTAAATGCTTTTCTGAGTTTAGAACTTGACTTCCCTAAGTTCAAGGCAAATTATTGCCCTTTTTTCCATACCACACCAAACTGACAGATTAAGAGAAATTCTGAAGCTACACCAAAGCTCTGAAAACAAAAAGCCCACTTCAAAAATACACCTGGAACGGGCACGGATGACGTAGCACTTCTACAGCTTTAGCAACAGAGAAATGCCTCTAGGTAGCCCTCTAGGAAAATAAAATCAGTGAAGGTTTCCTTGAGGGCCTGTATCCCTAATTCTGTATTTATTGTCATGAATTATTGAGCTATGTACTAGGAACAGAGACAGATCCCAGGGCAGACACGACTCCAGTACAGCTAGAGGGTTTTAGATCTCAAAATCACATCGCACACCCTGACCCAGCCGACCAGAACAGAGTTTCTCACAACAATTTAAACTGGTTCCACAACCCAAGTACTATTTGCTAAACACTCATTAGCAAAACTCTTCCCTGCTTTGTGTGTCTCCTCACTCCACCTCTCTGCATTTCATATTCACACATAGTTACAGCGACAAATAACAGATCACGGACACTGCAACTAGAAACCAAACCTCTTTATCTTTCTCCCCCATAACGTCTTCCCCTACTCACACATCTAGCTCCTTATCGTGCCAGTCTGCAGCCCCGGAGCTCATGTGCTCCACTAGCTCCCCAGCATTACGGTTGTGGTCAAGTTCTGGTGCTTCTCAAATTCACACTCTTTCCTTTCAGTCCGGTATCAGCGCCCCCTCAACCTTGCTATTCCTTCCCCCGTATCTCTTCGAGTATCTGACATTTGTACAACTTCTCTATTCTGCTATTCAAGAAACAGGAAGAAGAAAACGAAACTGGTTTGACACTCTAATCCCCTCCCTGATGAATCACTTCGTTGAAACCCCACCGGTGCTCTAAGTACAATTCTTGCTTTTTATGTTTGGCTCCTGAGCCCAACTGTCAGTCTCGCTATCTACGTTCTTGATCCAGCTTTGCCGCGTTCCCCTCCTGCCTGTCTCCATGTGCCGTTGGCTGCTCTTCTATCTGCTCCTCCTGGAGCTTCTGAACACATCAACGCAGCCACAATACACACACACATACTCTACACGTTCCGTATAAACAAGCCCTACACTATAAACCACAACCTTCACCTCACCAAGAAAAGAAAAACCCCTTTCAGAAACCGAACGGTAGTCTCGCCACATCTCAGGGGGAAGGAAGAGTACAGGGTGGTAACTGTCACCCGCCTCGTCACCCTCCTTCACCCTTACCTAGTTAGGACCCCAACTTTTCCTATCCTACCAGGGTTAACCAAACCATGTAGGTACTCTTCAGCATACCGAGGTATCTCCTGTTTTGTCAGGTATGCTGCGTTGTGCCCGATGCTTAAACAATAACACGAGCGCAGATGATCACCCTTTAACAAAACGACCACGTTTCAAATCCTTCCATCGGGACTCCACGGAAACAGTTGGAATCGAGGCACAGTTGGGCAAAAAGCACCATTCTGGCCCATTGAAATTTGCTAAAATAAGGGGGGGTTTCTTCACCTTTTCATGATACTCTGGAGAAGGGAGATTTAAGGGGGAGCTCCATGCAGTTCCCCAAGGCAACAAGACGAAGACCTCCCAACCAAGCGAATTTAGAGATCCAGCTTGTGACACCCTGAAGCCAACCCGCAGCTCCGTCACCGCACCAGCTTCACCGCACTGTCGTCCTGTGATGCCTGCTCACCGTCTGATCCTATTTTTTTCTCATTTTGCTCTCCAGGTTTCCTCCTTTCCTTGACTCCCCACGGCCACTCGCACCCCTCGCTGCTCCTCAGCAGGGCTGGGGGAGTCTCCGAACCCCCAACCCACAATAAGTGGGGGATCAAAAACCAGAGGGAGACTCAGAGAGATGGGGGGATGCCAGGGGTGGGCAGGGGGATTCTCTATCCCCATCGTTCTCGCCCCGCAGCAAAGGGGAAGAGGAATCCGAGGGAGCAGCAAGGCCGAGGAAGGGAAGGAAGGGAAGCAAGGGAAGGAAAGGAAGGTCCGGGGGCGGCCGGCGGGCTCCGGCAACTTACGCAGCTTCTTCCACATGGCTCTGTGGCAGGCGATGAAGCCCTTGCGCAGGGCCGCGCACACCTCGGCCGGCTCGGGCGAGCTGAACCCTTTCTGCTTCTTGATGAAACCCCAAAGGTTCTCCCGGGCGAACTGGGCCGCTTCTCGCCCGCCGTGCCCATCGCACACGGCGAAGAAGGCCACGGAGCGCCGGGGGGGCCGGCGGCCGGAGCCGGGGCTGGGGC
>WEIS01092568.1:0-23974 GCA_013389965.1 Todus mexicanus
AATATTTAATGCTTAAGCATATACAAAACCAAAGCTTTTATTAAGGCTGAAAAATAAAACTTTCATGACTTAGGAAATGCCAGAACTAAGACTGCTGATGTAAATTAACTTCTTTCACATTCTTTGCATACAGTATGTAGCTTTTTATATGGCCTCTACACTTTTTTCCATAGACCACTCCCAGAGGAGAGGTAAAAACCTACCTGAGTATGTATTGAACCAAACAGTTAAAAACTGGCAAAAGTATAAAAAACTCAAAGCATATCTTATAATGGGAAACTCTGAGACAGTTTTACTAGTAAGTGATAGTTTCTGGTACTCCTGTAATGAAAGACAACGGGTTAGGTTTGAAGTTGTCCTCTAGCCATTAGAAACAACGTATGGAAGGAAATACAGCAATTAATACGGAACAGGTAGGTATCTCTTGCACTACATGACATTTATTTTAAAACATTGTTAATGTCCAGCAAGGGAGCCTGCTCCACAGTTCATGGTACCCCAAATGCATGTTAGTGTGATGCACCTCAAGTAAACCTTCTTCTCTTAGTAGAAGACCTTCTGTATGAAAGCTTGTGAAAACAAAGTTTTCCAAAATTTAACTCCAGAGTTACTTGAGAGTTACTTCCTCACTTGTATGCTGTCCCCATTACCATGATACGGGGACCTTGCAGAACAGGACAGACTCCTGGTTAAGGTGGTTTGATCAGGAGAATTTCTGGGCAGCCTGATGATCTCTATTTAACTCTAAGCCTTCTAAGTAGAATGCAAAAATCTCAGTCCAAGAGATTCTTTCTATCCAAGCGTGAATAAATTGGCAAGGATTATGTGCTGCGCTACTAGTGCTCACATGTAGCATTACTGAAGGGGTGCAACCAGCAATCAGAATAGAAGGTGACTCAAAGGTTGTTACTTCAGGAGGCTGAGACTTGTAGTACTGAACTAATGCTGATCAGCTAGTATAGCCAAGACTGAGATGCTTTTATCATTGTGTCATCCAGCTATGAATGCATTTCCCTGGAAACACCATTCTGCTGGCACATTTTCTGTCAAAAGTTGCTGGTTCATTGAGAGTGAAACATTTCATGAAAGCTTATCTCAGGAAACCTTATAATGGAATACAGATAACTTTTTATAGTTCTCTGCTAGGCAGGTCAGCTGTCAGTTTTCCATTTAGTCAGATCTACTCCTGTATGGTAGCCTCTTCCTTTTCTCAGAGATCCATGGAATACAAGGACCTCCTGAGATTCAGGGCTCCACTGCTCTAGGTGAAATTGTTGCTTTTTGGAAATGCAAACTCTTTGTTTCCCAAATGAAAATCTTGTAAATCTTGCAAACCTTTTTTCCCCAAATCTTTGTTTCCCAAATTAAGTTGTTACTGGAATGGCTACTTCTTAGGAAATGTTTTAACAGTTTTCATTCTAAATTGGGATAAATTAAGATTTCAAAGTGGTGAGATTGATCAGAAAATACAAATGCAGAACTATGACCAGTTCTAATCATGAGCAAATTCTAAGTATTCATAGAATGCTCCAACTGTAAAATCCTAGGATGGGCAGAGTGAGAGCCTGAAGGTTTATCTACAGGATAGATACATCTCCCTTGGAGGAAGCAGTTGCTACTCAGACAGAGAGTGTTTGCAAAGCTGTGTGCAGCCCTGTGAGCCAGTGCATAGAAAATTAGCACACTGATATGACGCAGCACACTGTTGTGCAGAGAACCTACACTGGGTTGCAGAAACAGTGGTGTCAGTAACCTTTCAAACTGTGGTGTGCGCATGCTACTGCTCAGCTATAGTACAGCTGAGAACTACATTGTCAAAAGGATCTAGTTTTCTCAGCAGCTAGAGAAAAAAAATTGCATTTCCTGTCTTTGTACTATTTTAACCATAGAAGTATAACTTACAAAGACTAAACTCGTACAACCAGACTAATTTGATGTGGGTTTTTTTACCAACTTAAATAAATAAATTGATTCCTTAAAATTATTTCGATAATCAGGTCATTTCCAAACTTAGTTAGAAAAGGAGATTCCTCCTCTGTTTGTAGCTACGCTGCAGCATTGTCACTAATGCTTCTGTGCAGGTGGGGTTTGGCAATATAGATCGTCTGACATCTGTGGCATTGATCTTCTCACACAGAACAGCTCTTATTTTTTTTGACTGTCAGTACCATATGCCAAGGTAGCAACTTCTTCTTGTGTGCAACTTAGCAACAGTAAATATACTTTGGTCTATGTTGTTTCCCTTTTATAATGTTTGTGTGAAAACCTAGCATCTCTGTGGGGATATTGTTTCATTATTGTCATTATTCAGTGCGGTTTCTGCATCTTCTCCCTTTGGACAGCTGTCAGTCTACATTTCTTTCCCCATACCAACTAGATTGTAAACTGTTACCTGTAAAGGGTTGACAGTCTAGACATGTAAGGAAGCTCGCTGTCTCATCAGATTTGGTGTTGGTTCTTTATGCAGGACATTGCAGAGAGAAGTACTGCTTCAGTGACGTGGCTCTCTCCTCTATCTAGTTGTTCAGTCCTCAGGTATAGTCACAGGCAAATTAGTCATCATCGATATCATTGCATGACATTTTGCATGACATAAAATCATTCAAAAAAAGAAGGAATAAAAGTCTGAGGTATATCCACTTTATCAGTAACTGTAGTTGACAGCTCTTTTAGGAGAAACTTGTCAATCCTTAAGCATGTACTGTTAATCAGCTCCTCTATACTTTGATTAGGAAACCTTTAACAATGTACAGAATAAATCACTTGAAAGCCAGTCAAGAAATAGAGACTGAAGGTTAGTGGACATTAAAGAGGATTTCTAAACAGGAAACTTAGCAGTTCTGAAAACACCTTGGAATTTAAATTTGATAGTGATTTGAAAACCAGTGAAAGATACAAGTCATTGATCAAGTTAGTGTGTTAGTGTTAGTGTGTTTCAAGTGTGTTTCTTTCTTTCTTAGCTAATGTTCATGCAATAATCCAAATAGCTTTAATGGGAAGACTCAAAGCTATTCCCACATTTTTCATCTGGTTCATAATTATTTCTTTATTTAACTATCAATCTTCTTCAGAAACCAACTTTTACTAAAAATTACAGTATTATGTGGAAATGTACCCTGAAAATTAAAGACTTGTAAAAAAAAAAAAATTGAAACCAACCAGACATAATTATTTATTTTGCTCTGGTTTGGGTTTTGATCAAAGAAAAATGCATATCTTGAAAGGTATGCCCTATAAGGAGTCCTGCTGGATGCAACAGTAATTCAGATTGTTAAGTTAAGCATGTCTGTAGAGGCTGTAGGATCAAATAATTGTAGTACCTTGCTATTGTAAAAGACTGTGAAGGCATGAAAATAAACGGGGGTTTAGATGGAACCTGGCATGGAATTTTTCCAAAATTGCTGCATGGTTAAACTAGGAATTTAAGAAAAATTAATCATATTGAGCAATCATGTTAATGTATGATTGCTTTGGGTGTCTTTTGTTATCCATATTACAAAATAACATCCAGCTGCAAACAAGTTGTCCAGACTCCTTCAAAACACTGGCTCATTCAGAGAGCACTCAGACAAGAACATTCTGCAGCATCCAGGGGCCTCAACTGGTCCGAAGCAAGGAAATAAGCAGAAAAAATGTGCCGCTCAGGTTTCGACGAAGCAAATGGCCTTTCAAAAAGCGGTGCCTCCTCACGGGTGTTCCCAGGAAAGGGACCCGGTCCCTGCCTGGAGGACAACCTCCCCTCAGGGCCCGGGTCTGGGCCTCGCTGTACGGCCTCCAGAGACCCCGAACCACCGGCCAAGGGGAGCAAAACCGGAGGGGAGCGGCGGGGACGAGATTTCCCCGGGCCGGGCGCGGGGTCCTGCTGCCCTCTGCTGGCTGCTGTCCCCCCGGCCCTGGAGGGTCCCTCGGCCCCCCGGGCAGGCTCCGGCAGCTCTTGAGGAGATGCGGAGCCCCTGCAAAGGGTCTTCTTGGCCATGGATTTCGGGACGGACAGAGCTCACCTCCCGCTGCACGGGACACTCTAGGGCTGCTGTGTCTACGAGGCGATAGTGCTAACCAAATGGATTTGGGGTTCTTTCTGTGTTTGTGCGCTGGTTCGGAGCAGCAGGGCAGCTTTGAAACAATTAATCCTGTCTTCCTCACCTATCACTTTAGATTTTGGTGCTTTCAGAAGGGGTCCCTTTTGGAGGAACCTAACCCATAAGCTCTTTTCTGGACAGACATGAAATGAGCACCAGCACCTGACTGGGGAGGTAGGGGTCTGGACCAATTCTATATGAATTTGAATCACTGCAAAATCTAAAGTCCTCTCCCCAAACTGCACATAGTGTAGACATAGGAGCCTTTTTACTTATTTTGATCTGAGCCACCCCTGTTGTGCTAGAGAACACGTCCAATCCAAAAAATGCCATCAAGAGAACACAAAAATGGCTTGCACCAAACCATCTTGCAAACACGTGGTGCAGGGAAGGGGAGCAAAAGTGGGATAGGTACTGCTATATGTCTGTTGACATACAAGCTGCTGGCTTCAGTTTGGATTTTCAGCAGGTTTGCTGGGTGACTCTGGGGCACCTGTGCTCTGGTAGACAGTGCCTACAAATGGTACCATATAGCTCATACACCATCTACTAGACATCAGCAGCTGGTTTTGTTTTTTTTTTTTTTAATTGATGCAGAGTTTCTCAATCACAAGAAATAACATGTGCATGTTTGTGCTGCTTGTCAAGCCAATGGCAGCATTTTGCACTGCTGCATTATGCAGTATGGGCACTTCCAAAATCAAAACGTGTGAATCAGGGCTCTTATTTGCACTATTACTGATAAGATGTTTGCCTGTATGAAGGCGCTTTTTTTTTCCCTGTAAAAATATTGTTAATAAGATTCAGGTTTGAAGTTAAATTCTGTTCCCATTTTTCCCAGCAGCCTATAAACACCTCAGTTTCAGCAGAGTTGCTCTTGATTTGTGCTGTGACTGAAAATATCATGTCTCATGCTATTTCGTGAACTATTAGCCTGCAGGTGTAGCTATTCTGGGAATCATCCCTAACTCTATAGCTCTTCTCTGTCATTTCTGAAGATACAAAGGTGAGTTTGCATCTCGAGTTACTTTATATACACTGGCATGAATCCTCAAAATAATACAGCTGTGGTAGCAATGTATTGGCTGCAAAACCTATCTAGGAACCTAAGAAAATACAGAGGTATTCATTCAGAAGAAAAAAATAGCTTATTCAGAGCTTCGTATCACCACAGCTGGGCTGTGGATTCCCTGGAGGCACAGTTCCTGAAGGCGTATCCCCATTTATTCCATGTCTTTTTGTAGTATATTGGAAACCATAGGAAGACCTAGAATAGCTCGGGATTAGTTGACCCGAGTTCCACTTTATTGGAAAATTGGGGCTGAGGGTCTAGGAACTGCTGGGAGATTTATGTAGTACTCAATCGTGAAGGGCTTCCAGGTTTCCCTGGAACCTGCCAGGTCACCAGATCCACAGAATTCAGCTGGGGATATCACTCCTCTGCATCTCAAGCCTTTGCTGCTGCTGCACAGCATTTCAGTTTTAACAAGCTGGTGTTTTCCAAAGAAATAATGCTTAGTCAAAAAAATGGCCAGCCCATTGTAGGTGATGTATTTGTTATCCTTTTTCTGTAGCAAGAGAAATGGTAAATCAGCCAGTTTGGATTAAAAATTGGTGATTTCCAAGAACTTTCAAATAGAATTTGTAGAGAAAAACAAAACAAAACAACAACATGTTATTTCTCCTCCTTCCTGTTCAAGTGATAGCAAAGGGACTGTGAGAGTATTGCAAAGATACTCTGATGGGGTTTACTTGTGTGTGAGCCTGTGGACAGAAGGAAGCTGAGGATAATGCATCAATAAATGGTACCTTCTGCAATTGTTCCTCTGTCCATAGCTATTGTATCTGTGCTGGCTAACTGCCCAAAGCCAAAATGCGGCACCGCAGTTAGTGCAGAAGTGGACACATACCTGGTGTCACTTTCTGCCAGTAGCATGTGGAAGAGATTAGATAAGTGAGGTGTCTCCTGCTGCGGGGAGTTATTCACGCTTCGGAGCACTTGAAAGGTATGCTGCTTCTCACACATCGGTGTGAGCGCTGCCAGAAAGGGTCCGGGAAAGCTGCTTTATGGAGAAGCAGTACACATCACCGCAGCCGCATGGCTGGTTTAAAGTCAAAATCAGGCAGCCCCAGAGACCACGGCAGCTGCGGATCGCGGTTATCTTTGATGTAGGCTCCTGACGGTCAAAGTGAGAACCAAGAAATCCAAATTACCAGTTAACTTCTTCCAGCCGCGTGAGATTATCGCGCTTCTACTTTACCCCTGCTGTTTTGGAGTAGGTTTCTTTTGTTTGTTGTTTGTTCGTTTTGTTTTGTTCAGGTGAAACACCCCCCCTCGGCATGCAAGGCAGCCTCTGCAGCCGTGCCCGCAGCCCCAGCCCCGCCGGGGAGAGCAGCGCCGAGCCCCCGGGCGGGGGCGGGGGCCGGCCGGGAGGGGCTGGAGGAGCCAAAAGAGTTAAAGGGAGGCGCTTGGGAAATCCGATGCTAACGAAGCCCTAGGAATGTTGCACATTTCCATTCCCCTGCAGCTTTCGGAGGAGCTGGGTCCTCCCTGCGGACCACCGCTCTGAGCAGCGCCGCTCCGACGCCGCCCTTGCTCCGGGCGCTGTCCCGCAGGTTACGCCGGGGAGGGACGGGACTGGACGGGGCGGGCAGCGGGTGGTTGGCGTGAAAAGTTTTTCCTGGATTCGGGATGCTCTGGCGGGACCAGCAAAACCGAGGGGGAGAGGTGTGGCGGGGACGCTGCGAAGTCCGGGCAGGGGCGGAGGCAGCGGCAGGTAAGGGCAGCGCCGCTGACCCGCCGCGGCCTCTCTTCTCTTGCAGGCGCCACCGGAGATGCCCGGGAGACGGCGGCTGTGGTGGGCGCGCTGCTGGCTCGGCCTCTGCCTCTGGCTGCTGGGCGCGGGGGGCGGCTCCGCCGAGCCCTNGCGCCGCCGACAGAGCCGCCCAGTTCGCGGGGGACGACTTCGCCCACGCCGGCCCCGAGCTGGGCGGCGGCGCCCTGGGGGTGCAGCTCACCTGCGACGTCAAGCCAGGTGCGGGGCGCGGGGCCCAGGGAAGGCGGGAGGGTCCCCCCGGGGCGGCCGGTCCCTGCGGGGCTCGCCCAGCGCGGTGGGGTGCGGGGTCTCCTCTTGCCCGGCGGGACTCGCTGAGCCGGGGGCTCCTGCCTGGGAGAGCTGGGGAGCGAGTCTGGCTTTGCTCTGCAGGACTCGTGGGGAGCTGCTGCTTCAGCTCTTTCCCTGCTCCCCTTCATCTCCCCGCTGCACACACATGGGAGACTCATAACAGGTGAAACATGGCAAACACTTTTCTAGGGCTGTTTTTAAACAAGTGCAAGACCTCTTACTGTCTCTCCTCACAGTCTGGTGTTTCTGGGTCTTTTAGTTTATAGCAACATCGTACAAGGCTTCAGTGGGGTGTGTGTACATTCCACACCAGGATGGACCGACTGGTGCCATTGGTAAGAAACTTGCTGCTGTTGACAAGTTGTCTTGCTGTAATAGCCAGGGAAAAAAAAAAAGAATTTTCAGAGCCTCACTTACAGCCCATCATTCAGAGCACTTGTCTGTCAGTTGACAAGAGCACACTTCTGTGTCTCTGTAGGAAGCCAGGTATGTGAATGGTTTTACTCACAGGTCAGCAGACGGTGTTATGCAGTTGTCTGGGATATGTGTATTTATCCACATGAGAAGCACCAGCAGATCTTTAATGACCACAGAGCAGTTCGAGTTCTGGTTTAATGCCCTATCTGAAAGATACAAAATGTATGAGGGTGATTTGTTTTATTCCCTGTTGAGGTTAAAAGCTAATGAAAGGCTGGAAGAAGGTCATTTAAACTTTGTCACATTTGTGTGGCTAATCTGAGGGCTGTGGCTGCTTCAGACGCCAGAGTGCGTGCCAAACTGTGTTACCAATGTCTGCTTGGTGAAGTGGCATCTCCCCCAAAGCAGACTCCAGCACTTAGCAGCAATTCCAGTCCCAGGGCTGAGAATTAACCCCCACTGTGCCTAGTGCAGTTTACCTTCATCTTGCCTGATATTCCTCCCAGATGTCTTGCAGAACCTCTGTATGTTCCATGACCAAAGGCGTGGGCAGAAACCAGAGAAGTCAGTATGGTTAACCTCCCATTTTTCTCTGCTTCTGTGCATACTCTTCATACTGTGATCATAACTGCCATGCCTCCCTTTTGTGAAAGGACCCAAGATATTTGTATTTTCTTTGTCTGTACCAAAATCCATTTCTGTGTAATACAAATCCTGGCAAATAATAAGGGCATTCTGCATAGATAGAAAAGACTAACACTTCTTGAGTTGCGCTGAAAGCAAACATGCTGTATCTCCATGAAGGCTTTACAAAGAGCATCCAGCTCAGCATGACTTCTTTCTCCAAACATCCTCTTATTCCTTGGCCGTCTTTAGAGGAACTGTATCAGTCTGTGCTGCTCAGTCGCTTGTACCATCAGCACTTCCAGCTATCATGGTGAGTTACATGCACCCCTCATCTCCTAGTCGTTAGGGTCAGATCCTCTGTCCGCTCTGATACGGGTCAGAGAAAATCAGAATAAGAGAAATGAAAGCAAAAGGGCCGGAGAGTGAAGATGCTGGGGATTTTGGAGACTTGACAGAGTTCACTGTACTTTTTCAATTTTATGTTCTTTGCAGGCCTAGTGCTGGGTAAAAGTCTTGGAGGAACAGAAGTGTAGTTAGAAATTTCCCTTAAAAAACCTGAGTGCATCAAGAACAGATTATACCTTATGGCCAGTGGCAGTCATGGATTTGTGCATTCGTCTCCTTATGGTAGAGAGAAGCATCGTATACTTTGGACGGATATCAGAGTACAGCACTGCCTACTAAACCATGTCATCTCATGGAAGACACTGTCAGCGTGGGAGCATGCAGTGAGCAAAGCTGTGATAGCATTTGAGCTTCTACATGTGTAACAGAGCTTGCAAATGAGGACAACTGCACCCTCAGAAGTTCACTGTGACACTGGTTGCTATTAGCCTACTCCCAGGCTGACAGCAGCAATAATGTCTGCAGCTGGTGTGGATGAAACCTGTTGAAGGCACACTTCTGTCCTGACTGGACAAAGGACATGTATACTTATATTGCCCATTCCAAAGGATGTACCTGGGCCTTCACAAGGCAGCTTTCTCTCCTAGGAGCGGAAGAATAGCATACTGAATTCATCCACATCTAACAGAAATTCCATGTTCTTGGCATAAGAAACAAAAAAATACGCTGTGCTGACAGTCTTTGGTTTTCTTCAAATCAGTGTACAGACAAGCATCTGGTGTTCTGCTCTGCCGGGAACCTTTAACATTCTCTGCATTTGCCTGAGACCTTTTGAACACAGATCTGTGGGCTTCCTGTGTTAGTGCGGAGAATACCTTGCTCGATCCCCATTTGTAGCTGGAGTGGTGGGTTGTGGAAATGAGCATAATTGAGTTGCAATTCCAGCATGGCTTGTCTGCTAGAGCAGGCAGAACCACCAGATGTGATAATTGGACATCTAATTGGGGGAAATAAACCTGACATCTGATTGGGGGAAATGCATTTATGGGTGTCTGGGGAGAACTGCTACTGAAATAGTGTGTGGTGAACATGGTAGGGCAAATGGAGGAAAGGATCCTGAAGAGCATAGTGCAGTTCTAGTCTTCTGAAGAGTCCCGCTAGGGAAGACAGAGCTCACTCAAGTATGGTGGAGATGGTGGCTTTCCTGCCATGAAAGCTAGTGGATAAATCTCATTACGCAGGTATGGCAGGAGTCTGTCTTACAGATGTGCAATACAGATGTAACTTCATAGAGAAGAACCAAATTGAGGGAGAACTACCCGTGGTGGTCAGTAGCATATGGGGACCAGCAAGAGTCCGTCTGAAGAAAATCTGAGCAGCAGTGAATATGCTGTGAACAGGCTTAGCTGAGCTCTCGGAGTCTTTGGGGTTAGCCAGAGTGCACAGAGTTGTCTCTAGTACTCAGAGTGGCTGCTGTGTCTTCCCAGTCCTCTTTGCAGTGTCTTGTGAGATGAGGTTGTCCCATGTGCTCAACATGTACCTTAAGCAAACAGGACACAAAATACGATATTTCTTTTCTTGCACACAGTACAACTTTTGCATGACTGCAGGGTGAACTCTATACGTCTTGTGGACAGTGCAAATTTATGCCTCTAGCCCAGGCAATCATACATTTATTTTAGCCTCTAGGAACTTGTCACACAGTCAGAAAGAACAGATGTTTATTACAGGTTATCTGCTACCTCTGCATCCTCACCCATCCTCCTAACTCTTCCTTAACCCCAAAAGAGGTTTCTCTGGCAGCTGTGTGGAGAGAATTCATCCTGGGATTTCTGGTGGGTTTAGATTGAAGATAAAGGTACCGTTAGTTCCTGATGGAAGAAAGAAATGGAAGGGTGGCTAGCCCTTCAGCTTCACATCTAATGTGCTGTAGCTGAAAACAGAGGAAACCATCTGTTCAGGAAGAAACAGGTCAGTGACTGTTACTGTCTCCTTTTTTTAGGGGAAAGTTTCTGTCATTGCCATTTCAGCACGTGACTCTAAGGCCAGCCGCATGGGGTGTTTCTCTATCATTACCCTCTCCTCAGACAGCAGAGGAGCTTCAATATATTATATAAGAGACCCTAAGGCCATTTTTCTGCCTATATTAATTCACCATCCACAGATGGAGACCTGGTGGCCCACCTCAGCCTATGGTTGCCACCTCTGTGACAGTGCATGAGCAGATTTGCAATTATTTTTCAGTCACTTAAGAGAGCCCTCCCCTCTAGTGTACCTAGCAGAGAAGGCTGTTTTGGTAAGCAGAGTAATCAGGGTCAACCTGTTGTGTAGCCCAGTTCACGTGAGGTACAGTCTACTGGAATGCTTGCTGAAGACCATGCCTGACACCAGCCTTCCAAGATACAGGCCAGTGTCAGGGGCTGTAGCTGATTGCCAGCGCTGTCTGTTTGCAGGCTCATCTGCCTGAGGCAGGTGACTGTTACTTTCCCCCAGCTGCCTGCCAGAACCAGCACAGCCATTCTGTAGGGATCACACAAATGTCATCATTTTTTCAACCAGTATCACCAGCACCACAGGTACTATCTGGAAAGCTGCCAGCTGCAGCTAAAGCACCACTTCTGTTGGCCAGGTGAAGATGCTGGAGTGCAGACTGGTACTCCGTTTTCCAATCAGTTGTGCCTATTCCTCTGCAAGCTTGCCATTGCCGTTTCTCAGCAGCACTGAGTAGACCTTCCTTCAGATGAAAGACTACCATCCCAAAAGGGAATGCACAGCACCTGATTTTGTTGTCTTACCATTTTATATTCCTCTGTGGTTCTCTCCTCACTCATTAATTGCCTTCAAAGCCTTCATTTTCCTTATTAAACCCATCTTTCTGTTTTCTTTTGGGCAGACTTCTTGGCAGCTGCAAACACCTGCATTTGGGCAAAATAATGTGCAGCTGCCATATCTCATGCCTTGCAAACCTGGTGAACAGGTTTGTAGGTTCTCATGGTGTTGCTGTCTGTGCACTGAGCAGTGCCTGTAGCTCACTGCTTATCTCCTGTGCTTACCAGGAGTGCCTGGCACCATCAGGTAGCCCTACTCTCTCTAGTCCCAGTCAAGATCTCACCTTCCTTTCCTCTCAGTAGGATGACTGCCTGCTTTTAGCCTCTGCCCCTCGTGCGGTGACAGATTGTGCCTGAAGGCTACCTTGTCGGTGCAGCATTTGCCTTTGGGATATTTCCTTTCCAAGCATACTAAGGAAATGTAGCAGAGGTTTGGATATGATACTATGTTTGAACTGTGGATTAATCCTGGAATTGTGGAGCAGACCTCTGCAAAACAGACCTTGCCATGGCTGTGTGTGGGCTGCGTGTGCAGGGAAATTAATATTGCATCTGTGGTCGTGGGAACATCTGAGTTGTTGGTGTGTGTACCTGTTTGATGCTTGTCTGGGCAATGCAGAAAGGTACTTAAGTGGGATTGCTGGCATCTACTAACGTTTAAACGTGACTTGCAGTGGAATTCTTCTCATAATTTTAGATGTCTGAGATAAAGATATCTCCAATTGCCATATTCACCACGCCTTACATTTATATAGTTAATGGAGAGAAAGAAGCCACATTTAGGGCACTCTGCATCTGAACAGTCGTGGACTTCCACTTCAGAATATTGAAAAATAAAAGTTAACGTGTGCCATATGCCATGAATAAAAGTAACTGAACAGCAAAATATCTTAGGAACCGTAAACAGGAACTGGTTATTGTCTTTTTTCGTTGTCTGATCTTTGATATTCTGCACTTAAAAGAGGAAAATTCACTGCTGCATAAGAACAGATGAGTGACCATATTGGATTCAGGATTCTCTTTCAGTATCCAGTGGCAGATGCTGTGGAGCACATGGTGTCATATTTGCCTAGATCATTTTCCCAGCTCTGACAGTTGTTTGCTCAGATTTCCTGAATCTGATTGATGTCTTTATATATTTTAGCCCTAAATCGATTTTATTTTATATATTGGACTAGCAAATTTTTGGGCCTGATTGAACTTTGAATGTATTGAAACTGCTGCCTTCATTTAATATCCCCAAAATTCTTCAAATGAAAGAGAAAGGGGAAGAGTCATTCCATATCCACTTGCTCTAGGACACCTGTCATATAGCACTGTTGGTTGTTTGGGGTTTTTTCCAAGCCGGAAAAGTCCTACCTAGTTTCTCATATTGTAGCAGTAAGATGCGTTAGATATTCCTTGCTGCACTTTTGTGAGCATTTCAAGTTCTTCTGTGTCCTTTTTTGAGATGGAGAACCAGGACTGCATGCTGTATTAAAAATAGTCCATTGTTATAATGATATATCATCTTCTATTATGTATTTCTCTTCTCATTAGTCCTAGCATTTTATTTGCCTTTTTGACCTCTTTTGGGCACTGAACTGATAATTACATGGTTCTGTAGCCCAGCGTCTATGTCTAGATATATTGCCTCAAGATCATTTCCAAGTGGTAATAATAATCCACATGTGGGTGCCTCATTTCACCTTTGTCTCCTTTGTATTTCTTTTTGCAATTTTATTGCTGCTACTCAGTAGCATAGACTCCTTTTGGAACTTTTTGCAGTTGACTCTTGCTACCCTTAATAGCTTAATATTCTCAGCAAGTCTTATTGCTTCATTTTATCGCCTCCTCAGTGAAAATTGACCATTTACAGTATTTGAACATATACATAGGAATGATTAATATGTTATTGAACCCCAGTCATGATTAATTTATGCCCTGAAGCAGGAGGCTTGATTACGACTTTTTTAATGCTTACAACTATAAATGTTGTTGCTGATGAAATGGAAGGCTTTGTGGTCCCATGAAGGGGCTACAAAGATCGTAAAGGAACTGGACTTATAACTGTTACTTGAATTTAGTGAGACTTTTCATTAACTTACTAAAATCTGAGTGCCTTTGAAGAGATAATACAGCAAGCTGGAAAATTACTTTTCTGGGACAATAATTGATCATCTGTATTTCAGGAGAAAATGAAGTTCCATCTGAAGATGCCCTAATACTACAGCTGCACCTTGCAAAAGGTCATGAGAAATTTACTGAAATGCTGAAAAACCAACAGCAGATCATTGTTGATTTGCAGCAAAAACTCACTGAACAGCAGCACGTATTGGTTAGCCAGCAACAGGAGATTCTGGAACAACAAAGGAAAATGTATGAGCAGCTGGATCTGATCAAAGTCCAATATGGCATGCTTTTTGATACGGTGAAACAAATGTCATTTCAGAGTTTGCAAGAAGATATTCAAAATTATTTTGAAAGTCATCTTCAAGGACTTCAGAACCAGGTCAGAAATCATCTCCAGAAGTCATACTCTGTGCATAAAGTAGAAGTGGATGCAAAAGTGATTAATGTTGGGGAGTCTTTTCTGGACTGTGGCCTTTGTGAAAGTGACGAATTTTGCAATTTCCAAAAGACACCTTCCCAGTGTGAAAAATGCACATTGTGTCCTGCTGGTTTTTTCCAAATGGCTGAGTGTTCTGCAAACTCTGATCGGATTTGCCAGGTGAAATATAATTCTGTATCTTTCATTTATTGCTTATGAAGTGTTGTGTTGGACGTACTGGGGTGATATTCTGGAAATAGCTGCTTAGAGAGTTAGAGAGATCCAGTTTGAAGTGTGTGTTTTAACAAATGTGTCTATGGCACTTCAAAGTCTCCCTGAAGTTTTCTGTGGGTTTTCTCTTTACTGTTTACTGTTCTAAATGGGTCACTAGTTTGTGCCTGTTGGGTGTGACGCTTTCCAAAACCTGACAGCTGGCAGGACTTCGATTCTTTTCATCATGGTAGGAAAAGACATCCTAAACCATGCACGCTTGTGTGCTTAATTTGCCTATTTAATCCCAGTCCACTCTACAGGAACTTCCAGACATCTCTGAAGAGCAGAGAAAAGCTTTATTAAGAAAACTAGAGGTCAGTTATTTATTTCTAAGTTTGGAAACAAAAGTTGTTAGTTAAAACAAAGGTAAGAACTGGTTCCAGCTTGAACGTAACGTGCAAACATACAACAATATAGAACACAAATGCTTTTATTATTAAATACGTGTTGTTACACAGCACAAAATCAGTATGTAAGCAAAATAAGATGGTTCTTTTATCACTTTATTTCATTTAGAAATAGTAAGGTATATGGGGAACTTGATATTTAAAGCAGCATCTTGCTTGCCAGGTGTTGCTCCCAGTTCTTAGCTTAACGTGGGCCTAAACAGATGGTGACCTAAGCCCGAGATACTAAGAACCTGAAAGAGTCTGCCCAGTTCCATCTCTCCTAGTCTTGGTTTTCTTTAATGCTAGCATTTAAATGCAAACGTAGCCTGTTACTCTTTCCCCTCTGTCTGCTGTAGGGTGAAACGGGGGCTTGTTGACAGGAAATGCTACTTCATCATTTACCTTGCGCAGCTTTCTGTTAGCACTTTCCTCCTAAACTAAATGTCTTTATGACTCTTTCCTAATGCTGTTTTGATTGTTACAACTTCCTTCAGACCAATTGAGCGATGTGTTGGTCATGGGGATGTGGTAGTGTCTTACAGATCATGCATTGTAGCAAGCATTAGTTGTATAACCAATCCTTTCAGCTCTTCATCTGCACACTACCAGCTTTCTGTGGGCACTGTGCAGTCTTTTTGGATACCTTGTTAAAACAAATGACAAATCCAAAACAAGTAGTCTCACTCTGGCATGGGTCAGCCCCTTCTCCATCCCTACATACACCTCTTACTGGCAGGCAGGTGTCACTGAGCATGAAGAAGTGCCTGTTTCAAATTCAGGTTGTTGCATTGAGGTGTTTTAATATGATTCTTGTGATTTACAGGACAGAGACGAATGCACTGAATCTCCAAGCATTTGTGGTGAGAGGATAAAATGCCTGAATACGCCGGGTAAGTTATAATCTTTGATAATTTAAGAGTGAAGACAAATAGATCTTCAGAAACAGGCCAGAGAGATAGGTAAGGACTCAGACCTGTGTGTTTGTGAGTAACGACATGCTCAGCTGGGGTCAGAAGGGTTGAAAAACACTAAAACTCTTAAGTTGATAGTAGTTCTTGTCGACAATGGGCTATTTAGGACATAATATCCACTAGGAGCATTGGGTGGTCCCTTTTATCTTATTTTTGTGGGATGTTATATGCTTTGGTTTTAATTTTCACTTCTGACCTTTCTTCTTGTTGCTGCTGGTGCAAATGGGGTCAAAATCAAAGATATTATTTCTAATGGAGAAATATAGTTGTCATTTTCGTTCTGCTGCACCAGGGTAGATACTTGATTTGATCTAATGAAGGGTCTTACAAGGCTTCTCACTATCAATCTTACTCTCCTTTAGCAACAATATTGTCAGATTCTGAGGAAAGATCAACAGTTTCCATCATTTGCAGGGGCTCGGGGGAATTATTCAGACATTTAAGGACAAATTTGACTGGAGTTCTGTGCTGCAGACTTTCCCTTCATTACTCCTTATGGCAGTCAGACACAGAAGTGCAAAATTAATAGACATACTGAGCAAATTATATTCAGATACTAGGCTTCTTTCTTCTTGTCTTATTTTTGGTCAGCCAGAAAACCCTGAAGCAAACTCTGTGATCAAATAGAGCATTTTGCCATCTGTGACCTCTACCTGAGGGCTCCCAGTTAAATAATTGAGGGAAGGCTTCGTTAGGTTTTATGTTTTTCCTGTTAAAAGAGGGTGGCCTGTCTGAGGTACTAGGGCTGTGTTTGGCTGATTTTCAGTGATTTTGTACTATTTGTGTCCTGCCACTGGTGGAGAAAAAAGTGGGAGGAAATTGGTCCTAGGAAAGGGTTAAAAGAGGACATGAGCTCACTTATATTGTCCTTACTTCCTCTGGGCAGGAACTATGGTAGGTTGGATAGTATTAGCACAAGCACCACAGGAAAATGAAAATGACTAGAGGAAAAGAGCTGTTAGTGTTGCCTATGGTAAATGCTGTGGAGGAGGTACCATCAGTCTTAGAAGAAAAGAGACAAGGCACTTTGCCTTTTGTCACTTGCCTGAGTGATGGGCAGTTAGAGGAAAGACAGCTTAGAGCACAATGTTTGAGACAGCGCATTGGAAAAGTGTAAGGCTTTTTCTCTTCTTCAGTAAGAGACTGGGTTTGGTTGAGCTGGTGGTTTTGTGGAAGGAAGCTCACAAGGCCTCAGCCCTAGGAAAGGAGAGAAGCCAATGTGATAGTCATTTTGTGTGTGTTGCTCTAGTCTGTGACTTGGAAGAGGGGGGGCGGTAAGGAATTTATCCAGTGGGTTCTGTGGTGGGGGGACCAGACAAAGAGTGAATCTATACAACTACTGCAGGAAAGTAAGTGAGGGCGAAGTACTGCCAAGAAACAGATGGATACTAGTGATGTGTCAGACCACAGAAAGGCAGTAGCAATGCATTTGAAAGGAAAGGACTCTTCCCTTGATTACTCCTCTCCCAGTTTTAATGGTGGCTTGCAAAGATAAGAAAGCAAACTTATTTCCAATCACCTGCATCAGAAATCAGTGTCCTGTCAATGTCATCCCCATCTGTCATGGAAGAGAGAGTGTTTGCTTTATTTTTTATTAGAGAGGACTGCTACTTTCAGCCTGTCTGTTCATGATAGCTCATTATCTTATATAAGTGCAATTAACTTGTCAGAAGGGAGACTGGAACTGAATGTCTGTTTTGGGTAATGTAGGGGAGATAGGGATATGATTTGACACCTGAGCTCCAGATGTTGTATGTGGTTTCTTGAGCTGAATGCAAAAGTTGTTGCATCCCTAGCAACTCATGTTCAGTCTACAGTGTGAAGGGAGACAGAGCAAATAACAATAAAGAAATATGCAGCTAGGAGCCTCCCTTTCTTCACCCTTCCACTTTCCTATCCATCATACCTTCTTCCTCTGATGCTTTTTCTTGCTTTTATCTCGGTTATTTGATTAAAGGCTAGCCATCAGGGAGCAATGACAGCTGGAAGTACCTAATCAGTGAAAATGGAGTCCAGTGCATCGTTTCCTTCTTAGGCAATCACAGGAGACTGGTCAGACTGTTGTCTTTGGTGTGAACTCACTAAGCATAGTCAAACAAAGGCACTGTCCCCAGAATGCCATGTAAGCTGAAGAGGACTTTACTGAGGAATACAAGGGGGAGAGGAATGAGATCCTTGACAGATGGGCCCAATTTGTAATTAAGCGTGTTGATTTGTGATGATCCAAATTTGACATGGAGAGTTTAAAAAGAGATGGATTCCCACACTTAATCTGCTTGAATATCACCTTTGCATCAGGCAGTTATGAATAGTAACAGCAGAAAAATATATGTATGGCTTACTCTGATTGCCTTGCAATTGTCTGGCTCCCAGGAATGGCCAGAGCTGGTGAATGTGCTGCAGAGATAATCAATTTCACAAAACCAGCTTGGGTACCGCTGGGCTGCTCATCGTTAAACCAGGTGCCACTGTGCCCAAAGCAGGAGCCTGGAAGAGGTGGTAGAGGTTGTCAGGCAGTAAAGAGAAGTAGGAAACAGTCACAACATGCTGCTGTGCTGGCTTTCTGGTATACGTCTGGGATTTTTTTCTCTGTTGCCTCTAGAATGGTCTTAGTTGAAAAAATGTGATCTTACTTACGTTTTTTATTTCTAGTAAAAACAGCAGCCAGACACTTTCAGGGGGAGCAAAAGTGTTAAGTTTTTCTTGACTTTTTTTTTTTTTTGCACGGAAATATCTTACTCTTCTACAGTGAAATATCTTACTCTTCTACAGAGAAAATGGTACCTGGTCTCAGAAGGATTATTCTCACATCAGAAATTATGTAGTCCTACATACCACTGTTAGTGGAGAATCATTCCTTAAGTGAATGAAACATAGACAAAGAGTGCATGTGCACTTAACTGCTCTGTCTTGCAGTTCCCAGTATGTGTGGTGTGCTTTTCTGCCTGCATCAGCAGGCTGCATAGCCTGCTCCATCCTGGGGATAGCAAAGGAGAAAAATGGCTTGTTGGAGTCCATGTCAAATGTTTGTAGTCCCAGTCTCAGAGCAAATCCCAGCATAGATACAGCAACTTTCCAGGTGAGGAATAAAGCAAATGTATGACACAGTGTTTAGATAGTAAAGGATATTTAGGAAAAGGTATAAGAAAGGTGATTGTTGAGCTTTGATTATGGTGATAAAAAAGCAGAAGTGAGTGTGTTAGTAATTAAGCTTTGAGGCACAAACTGCAAGTGGTTATTCTTCAGGGTGCCTCAATTCTTGTATATTATTTAGATCCTGAAGGCTCTGTGCACAAAGGTTTTGGGCACCAGTCTCTCCAGCTGGAGATATTGGCAGCTGGCTGTCCTCTTAGAAAATTGCTATAGAAAATTACAGGCTGTTTTTAAAACCTGCTGTTTGGGTGTGCATTCTTTGAGGTCATGGTGTACCATTTAACAGCACAAAATTGCTTTATGTCAGATAAAGTAATTTCAGATTGTACCTCTAGATATTCTCTTTACTATTTACAGCAGTGTTTTATTTTGACTTTAGACTGTCACAACCACTGCTGTCCTCTCTCTTATAGCAGTGGTTCTCCACATTTTATATGTGTGGACATCGGCATAATGAGTTTAAGCCTGCTGTTTACAATTTTGTTTTTCCTACTTATCTCTTGCAGATTATTTAAAAACTGTACACAGAATGCCCGGGATCCCTGTCCCTTGGGTTGAAAAGCACTGCTTTAGCAGTCACAGCTGCAGCAGTGCCGCCCTGTAGCATGGCTGGGCAGACAGCGCACATTGCTCCAGGGAAAGGGCAGCTCTCCCTTAGTTGAATATATCCTTACTGCTCAGTGCATCAGTTAGTCCATAGGCCTTTTACCTCAGGGAAGGGAGAGTGTCTTTGGAACACTATCATTGTATCTGGTCTGTTACAGATCTTGGTTATAGTTGCCCCTATGTAGCTCCTTTCTCACTGTACACCACTGGACTTGGCTTGGACAGGGTAAGTTATGCTTAATATTTCCTCTGTTTGCTATCAAGTTTACTTTAATAACACAAAGTGATCTAACATCATAATTGTCTTCAGTTTTCTCCCTTATGGTTAGATGTTTTATCAAAGATACTTGATATGTGGAGCTGTAGAGTTCGTATTTTTGGTCTTTTAGAGGTACGAGAACAAAAATTGCCTGTTTTCTTTGTGCAGGTGGTTTCCGATGCCTAGGAATTGCTGAGAAAGATGCAGCTTTGGGAATGTGTGGAGAAGAGTATTTCTTTAATAAGGAAATGCAGGAATGCCAAGCATGTTTAAAATGTGAAGATGGAATGGTGGCCATGCCATGTTCCACTGTCAGCGATACTGTTTGTTCAGCAACCAGTGAAAGCAAGCTGTCAGACTCTTGGGCTGCAAACATCCTTCTACCCTCTGTAAGGTTTGGAGTCACTCAGGTTTACTCTGGCTTGAACTTGAAGATACAAGGAAAGCTTCCTTGTGAAATCCTATCTGTAGAAGATAACAACTTGGTATTCAGGCAACATGGTCTTTTGTGGACTGACCTAAATTTTGCAGTGAAGCACAACTGCAGGAATTTTTTGCAACTTTCCTTAAAGCTGAATGGCAGTGAGGAAGGCTATGAACTGAGCAGTGTTCGCATTGAGCAGCCGGAAGGAAAGTATTTCCAGAGCACTAGTTTAAGTGGTGCTGCTGAAGTGGAGCCTGGCCAGACTCTTGCTGTGTATTTGAGGAGCCCAAATCAGTTCTGCAATCAAAGTAAAGACTTAAATATTTATGATCTTAATACCCCACTCAGTTTGTTTTGGTTGTCCCACGACACGGGTGCTGTGGCACTTAGTGCACAGATGTCAACAGCAATGCATTACCAAACCAACTATCGACCTACTTTTAAAATAACTTCTGTATCTGACCCTTACATACTGAGTTTATCTCATGATGGTAGAGCTATAAAGTTCACTGAAACCGGTGTTGTCAAATTTGTGTTCCACCAAGCACTGTATTCCATGGGTCATATGTGTGTCCGGGAGGGCTTCTCCTTAATTTCTTATATCAATAGGAATGGCACCAACAGAGAATTAATAAATGTATTTAAATCTGGAGTAAATTACAGAGACACATCAATATCTGCTGCTGGAGCCACAAAAGTTCATTCTGGAGATCTGATTAGCTTTGAGATACTTTCTCCTGCACAGTGTAATGTTCGGTATTTTGGAGATAGTTCTGGAATTAGTATGTTTAGCCTCATCTGGATCCCTTCAGCAGTTTCTAGTGCTGTATCAGCAACCGTTTCTGTTACAAGTCTGCCTACTGGAGCTGTGAGAAATAAATTACTGGATTTTACCCAGGTCTCATCCAGTGAGAAGCAGATACAGCTTGTTTCTTCTGGACAGCTTGCTCAAAAGTATTTCATTTTTACTGAAAAGGGAGTTGCCAGCCTTGCATTTAACTTAAAGCTAATCCACTCATGCAGTGTGCTCAAAATGACTCTCCATCAGTCGACCATGGATCACATGCAACCCACAGCAATTGCTCAGCAGATTGGAGGTCAGATGCCAGAGGGAAGCATATGGACCAGTGTGTCTCTCCGTGCGTCTTTTGAAGTACAGAACGGAACGTTGGTATCAGTTTCTCTTGACTGTGTGCGTGGAAGGATCAATCAGATCACTCATGAACATGGAACCAGTATATCTATTTTATGGATTTCATCTTAATTTCTGAACAGTGAAATTAGCACAGAGTTGGGGCTTAAATGGCATTTGGATTCTACTCTGATTCTATACGTATTTGACACCTTGTACTGTGTTAAGATGAGCAGATTGTCCCACTAAAATGCTCTCAGTTTTAGGAATATTTAAATGTAATCTTAATGGAATGATCAGTACTTAAAGAAAAGAGAGCTTTCAGTGTTCCAATATTTTACACTGTTATCATCTTTAGGCAGGAGAACCTTGATTTCAGATCAAACTCTCTTATTTTTTTAATAAAATAGTCTCTTATTTTTGGTTATTTCTGGACCACAAAAGATTCCAGGTAAGGGTAAATACATTCCTTTTAGTACTGCGACTGAAGGCAGCACAGCCAAGTAATGGACTCCTGCCTCCGGTTTCTTCACTGCAACAGGCTGATAGTAAGACTAATGCACTTTGAGGCAAATTTGTCTACATCTTAAAAATTGTTGTGCTTTCTATAGATGGAGAGAACATGCCTCAAGGTGGAGGTGATAATATGGTAACACTGGATTAGGCATGCTTAATGTTATAGAAATGGACCTGGATCAAAAATAGAACATTATTTTAACATCAAAAACATTAGAACTGATGACTATTCTAATTTAATTTGGAAAGAATCTGCATTTAAGTAATTTGGAAAGACTTTTTCCAGTTTTTAGTTTTGCCAGTGAAAAGTTACTGGATGAGAAGGAAGGAAGTCTATTCTAAAAAGCAAAAATATATAGGGGAAAACAGATGAGTTTTAAAAGACATTTGTGTTGAAAATGAGACTTTCTAGAAATTATGCAAATTTTTATTCCATTTTCTATAAATGAAAAAAAAAAATCTGACCGAAAGGGAACATCATTCACAAGTGTATTTATTTTGGTGAACAGGTACTTAATTTAAAAAGGTGGTGGTTTTGTTTTGTTGTTTTGGGGGGAGGGGTTGGGGTTTTTTTGGTGTTTTTTTTGTTAAATCACTCTGTTAATTCAAACGACTGGTGTATTCAGTGATACTGATTTGTGTCTTCCAACTCTTGCATCAAACTATCTTTCTAATCTATATAGATTGCTTTCTCTCGTTTTCTCTTTTCTCCTCCACAAATGCTGCTTTACTCTTCTCCTTCCTTTTGTCAGGAGTAAATGGCACACCCTGTCACATATATCAACTCTTTCCAGCCTTCTTTCACTAGCCCTCCTAAAGAACAGAAGTGTGTATGTCACATATGTAATTACAGAAGAGGGACATTAATAGTGCCCTTGCAGGCTACCTTACATCAGCCTTACTGAAAGAGGGAATATTTTGCATGATACAACTTTAATGTAGGTGTCTGCCTGAGTATGTGTATCTAATACACATGTACTTTCCTATGCTCTTCACCTCTCTTGGAGTTTGTCACACTGTTCTTGCTGTATAGTCTCCTCCTATCATTTTCTGTAGAAGAGTCAACGCAAGTGCAAGACTTCTGTCTGGTGGTTCTGTTTTCACTTGTAAGTTTATAACTGTATCCTTAACACCTGCGGTTATCGTTCCATCATCTTTTCTTCAAGTGTATACTCAAAGATGCGGGATTTGGACAAATTGCTCTCCTTCTCCAGTTAAAGAGCAGTAGTTTTCCTTGCATTCAGCTGAAAAATCCAAGCAGTCCATCGAAAGATACCTCACTGGGCATTGTGTTGAAGCCAGCATAAGTATGCAAACCATGGTAAATGCAATCCTGGTATCCCTGAAGTCTGTGACAGAGATCTGAGTGCCTGTGTGTAGCCATGCTCTTCTTCATTCTTGCAAGTTCATAAGGAGGGATGAATTAAAGCTAATATTAAATGTTCAACATTTGCAAAATACTGTTGTCATTATAGAGGATGTTTTAAATGTGCATCTATTGCATACAGAAGAGCTGCGTTACCTAGGAGCAAGGTAGTTTTCCTGGGTGCTTCACTCTGGAATTGTACTGGAACTGAGCAAAGATGAAGTGTCATAGGAGTTAAAGTTTTCTTATATATCCATCTGCTTTCTGCAGAAGAATGCATGTAGGTAAGAGATGCTCTGCAGAGATCACACCTGTGTATTTCTAAGGTAAGACTTTAGGGGAAGACAATGTTGGAGACAGCTCAAAATGATACACTTAGGGTATTGTTGCAGAGAAAGTTAAGAAAGTCCCTTTCTCACAGATGTAACCCCTTATTTTCCTTTGCTGTTTTGTGCTATGCAGTGGTACTAAAGGCTGCCACTCCTCAGTATAATGACAACTTAAGTGTCATTGTAGATTTAAACCTATGTGGCAGATATCAGAACCCGAAGTTCAACATAATCTGGTACATCTTCAGCAAAGTGCAGATATTACTTGAATATAATAAGCATTTGCCTTTATGTAGCATATAGCAAATCTAATGGCGTGATTTGTATGAGTATGCTTTATTTGAGTGGGATTGTGGTGTCAGTGGAATTGCTTGTATATTGAAGAGACTGATGCTCAAATCCTGTGTTATGCAGATGTCGGTGGTGCTTGCATTTAGATGAACCATTATTAAAGGATGCAGAAACTACCAGGGAAGTACAAGTGAACATTATTACAGCTAAGAGAGGTTTCAGAGTATTAATACTTCACCGTAGTTCTCAAAGGGTTCTGAGGGGTAGTACCCATAACTGCCTTCAAATTCAGAGATTTTTAGATGCATGGTGGC
>WEIS01092572.1:0-12928 GCA_013389965.1 Todus mexicanus
AAAAAACCCCAAAACCAAACCCAAACACATCCTCCGCCAAAAGCTAACCAAACCGAGAAAGCCGCCGTTCTCACACATCTCCTGTAACACACCAAGACAAGAGACAGAATTTCAGAAAGCCTTCTCGCTGTAGACACTGGAACACAGAGCTGAAGATAGCTTTGGGGCCTGACCTCGCCCTTTTTTTTTCTCTCCTCAATTTTTAGCAAAATATCCAGCTTTTTGCCCTCTCCCACCACAGTTCGGCACATTTACTAGGCAGGCTTGGATGACAGAAGATGTTCGTCTACCTCAGAGCCTGGGCAGATATTCTCAGAGGAAAGCCCACGGGACTACCCAGACAGCTGTTCCCTCAAGAAGTACCCTGCTGGTTTCAGTTTCCTTCCCTCTTTTGGAGTCAGAAAGGAAAGATCCAATACAAACAGCTTTGGAGGCAAATTTCTTAAGAATCCGAGTCAAACACCCACAGGTCCAGAAACACCCTAATAGCTTTTGCGGGGAAAAGAAGTCCCGACTTAAATATTTTCTATTTTTGCACTAGCACAAGATTTAGACAAAGCTTTCCTGAAAGCAATCACTGCATGCAAACACCAGACAACAAAAATTCAAGGCCAAACCAAAAGCATTAGCAAGCTGATCCACTGAGATTAATGCACATCAAAACATAGTGCAAAAGCACAATTCCTATTTTTAACACCTTGAGACTCAGCCCCTAGACTTCCATGCTGGACAAAGGAAGAGACAAATTCCATTCAGCTGCACTCGTGAAAGACTCCACAGATCTCAAGGAACATGCATGAGGCAGTGCTCACTCTGTGGTGGGCCAGGATCTGACTCCAGGGGCTGCAATATATGAGGTATCGCTCTCTCATCTGTAATAAAACTTAAGTGCTCTGGCAAGCTGTGCTTAAACCCCAGATAACCAGCTTAGCCCTCTCTATGTCCTCAAAGTTTAGAAGAGCCGTCTCTTCCCATGGACATTGCTGAAAGTCAACAAGCTTTGTGAAGAAATCACCAGTGAACATGTGATGGGCAATAGGAAAGAAATTGTCAGCGTATAAATCTTGAGTCACTCCTTTTACTTCAATGGAGTCACTACAGACTTGAAATAGGGCAAGTGGAAACCACATTTGTTGTTCTAGAATTATCATTAAGCTAAAGTAGCCATATCTATTATTCTCTATTTTGTTTGGAACAAGGTAGCATGATTATTTTGAAGTTTTCCTATACGAGTGTCCTTTCCACAGTCAAAATAATTTGGTTTTTTAAAATACCATCATTATAATCTTCACTTAATTGAATTTTTCAGACTCGTGGTTCCTAACGTTACCTAAATATATACAAAAACAAACCAAAAAAAGCTACTGGATTTTCTCAATGAAATGCAGAAGCATTCAGCTGAAAAGATGATCACGGCATCTGAAGATGTCGTGGTAAAAAGGAAAAAAGGGAACATAGAAACAAAAGCCAGGAAGAAAGAAAAAACCAACAGTTCCTTCTCACAGGCCTCTGTTTTAAGGGAGCCCCAGTTCCAAGTGCTGCAGGTGGGCTTTGTGTGCTGCACAAACAAGCTAAGCTGACACCCAAACCCTCTGTGTTAGAGGAAAATACTGACAGAGTGGCTCCCTAAAAATGTTACTCTTCTGGAAGGAAGGGATAACTCAAAATAGATTTATATTTGCAGAGGTTTTTTTAATATAACTATATTTATGGAGGTTTATTAGTACACAAAGGAGAAATAGACAGTTGTAGCATTTACACACGCTCATATGGCCACGTGCACATATACAGACTTTTTGTTTTTAATTATCTTTTCTCTGTCACTTCCCCAGCAGCCCCCTGTTGTTGTATCTGCTTACAGAGTTCAGTCTGAACTCGAGGCTTTCATTCATGCCGTAGAAAACATAAAGGCCACGAGCCAAATTCCACTCTCAGTTACACAGATTCAGCCTTTAGCATCCGAAGATTTGCACCAGCGTAAACCAATAATAGATTTTGGCTGCCCTTACAGACCTGGTTTTGGCAGGTGGATGGAATGGGATCGGAAAGTTGTATTTATTTATCTCGGGAAACTAGAATTTGGATTCAGCTTAGAAGAGATTTGAAAGAAGTTTATACGGTCCCAAAAGCTAATCTCTAATGGAATTCCCCACAGCATAACATTGCTGTAAAGAAGTATCTTGAACAACTCATTTTTATGCCTGTAATCCCTGCTCAGAAGAGGTCCAGGAGCAAATGAGTGGGATAGCGGAGCACAGAGCTCAGGTTGGACTGCAGCAGAGGCACCGAGGCAGGACCGGGAGCCAGCGCTCCGTGGTCAGCCCGCCTGCTCGCAGAGGGTTGCTGCTCCCCAGGGCTGCAGAGAGCACCGAGTTACACATACAGCGGCTTGGAAAGGGAAGGGAGGGGAAAATAAAGTGTCCTTTGAGGGTTTTAATAAGCCTGACAAAGAAATCATGCAGCTTGGGAAGATGTAAACCAATTCCCAGCCAAACAGGTTGTTATTGGTGCAATATATACAGCTATTGCCACAGAAGTCATTAGGAATATGATTTTTAATCCAGTAACAAATGCAATATACAATGTATATAAATAAAATGTATAAAGAAAATTGGAGCAAAGAAAGAATTTTGATGGGAACACACCATTATACTGCAAGGCAGAGTCAGGCTCTATATTATCATCAGAAGGTGTGATGCTGCTACAAATTAGTGCCCCAGGACAGAAAAAACTCACATGTTCCAGAAGGAAGCTGCTAGGCAGTGCAGCTTAAAGGGTCTGAGATCCACCAGCGCAGGGTCACAGCAGTGAGGCGGAGTTACAGTGTTAGCGGAAGCGTAAATACCTGTTTTGTTGAAGTGATGTTAATACGTGATAGCCAGGGCCCCTGCAAAAGTGGCTACAAGGCAGAATGAACCTGTATTGCAGGAGACCAGCAGCAGAGCAGAGGAAGAGTCTACAGGAGAGCCACACAGAAAATGTGCCAAAGAAGAAGGGGTGGAATTACAGAGAGCACTTGAGAGCTCTGCTCTGAGTTGCAATTGGCAAGCATGCCATGCTCACGAGAGGTTAGCATCTGGGCTTATTTAAATAAAAACCTAATTAACAGTACTCGGATGGTGACTGTCACCTCCGACACAGTGATGCATTAAGATTCAACGCTTCAGTCAAGAGATTCAGGCAGATTAGGCAGGCTCGGTTCCGTTGAGAAGGATAGTGTGAAGTTGTTTAAATGAGCTTCTGCAAGACTCCTTCTTCACACTTCAGATAAGATCCAGAGGCAGGTTTGCTTGGCAGGACTTTGCACCAAGCGAACATTATTTAGCTCCACAGCATCAGACAACCTTTGTGGGGTAAGTCAGAGATGTTTCAACCAAGCCACATAGCGCACTAGACCTGGGCAAACAAGAACACTTGACAGCAGAGCCAAGCCAAAGAGCTTAGCTGGAGGATCAACGAGCCAATGGAGCTGACTACACACATTCAAAAAAAAAAAAATTTACATGAAGTGATATGTGTCTAAGGTCACCGTGGGAGCCAGGAAGCAGTGCCAAGACATTCCTGCAGGCTGCTCCCTTCCTTGGCTTGCCCCTGCTCATGGACAGAGTGCCCAGGGCTCAGTGCAAGCTCTCCCTGCCTTACCCACCTCTGATGACTAACGGGTCATGTTGCAGAGCCACTTATATTTAGAAGAACAGGTGGGCAGCCCCATGCCAGATTTAATCAAGTAAGCACTTTATATTGCTTCATGGCGTTCATAATTCTAATGAGCTGACTGTTGCAAATGAGGGGATGAGCCACCCTAGCCTGTTACAGGTTACAGATATTATTTCTCTACAAACATCAACATTTTTTTTTCTTCTCTATAAATCTGAATTGACTTGGCTTTTATTACACCCCACATGAAGATTTATCAGCAAAGAATGCCCCACACTCATGTTAAAAGTGACTGTAGTATGAAAGAGGAGACAGGAGATTAGCACAGATTTTATGTGCAGAGCTGTGTCTCAGCCCCACACCAAACACTGTCATTTTCCTACTTCCCACTAGGAATTCAAACAAGGATTTGTTATCTATGTAATTACAACAGGTTCAATTCCTAGAAGCTCATGGACATCATGGCCTCCACTAGAAACTAAGGCTAGGGAGCCATCCTGGACCCCCAGCTCCCTCTATCTGGAGGTACACCCTGGGGACTCTCCCCAAAGCAGAAGAATCAGACCAGCATTCTTGCACTCACGATTCCACCTGGCTGGAGGGTGCCCTTCTGCTTCACTGTCACAGAAATGAAGCCAGAGTAGCCTTCTCACATGAAGCTCACAACCCAGACACCCTACTCCCCAGGGTACACCAGGATTTCTTTCTGTCAGTATTTGAGCAATGTCTCTGTGGAACTCAGAACTAGTGGTTACAGCCCAGCCCAGATTTCTGGTTTTAGGGATATTTTCAATGACAACACCCTCAGTTCACTGTGGTAAGTCACTTACAAGGGTATCTAAGGTGCATACACCCTGAAGGAACTCCCAAGTCCAGCTGATGGCTACTAACATTTTCCCCTCTACATCTTAAAGTCTCAGAGATACGGTCATCCTAAAGTGCTGAAAGAAACCACCAAGTGACAGTCTCCATTTTGACAGGTTATACTTTATGATAACTTAAAATAATGTATTGGTAGTGAATGTGTTCACCAAATGACCTGATGAGGGGGCAGCTCTTCCCATAGCCCTGATGACAAATATGGTTAATGTCAGCCATGGGAAGGATAATTAATCTTACCTGTCAGTGCAGCTGCTTCACATAATTTTGCCCTAATAGTGAATATCACATATCTTTGCCAAGTTAAAAGAGTAGAAACAGAATGCTGCATTCCAAGGTAGTTTGCTATGATCACTTCTACCCTCAGCGTAGTGAATCCTCTAAATTTATGAATTTAGAGCTTTCTGGTGTCTTTTTGTTCCTGTGTAATTCTGACTAAAGCTGGTAAACGCACTGCCTCTGGTGACAGAAGCCTCCTCTGGGCCTTTTAATGAAGGGCATGGCCTTTGGAAGTCAGGGTGAAGAATCTAAGTTTTCCTTTGAAGTCTTTGCAGAAGATTTTTAAAGTGAGATCTACACAGCATCCAGCTTGTTCACACACTCTGAGAAATGGAACCTGTACCTAGAGTACAGAGCTGGACACTGATGTAGCCAGTGAAAACAACTTTTTGCATGAGAAAGGACAATCTCTAACTGCTCCCACCATTCTGATGGAGTTTTTCCCCAGCAGATGCTGAGGATCCCAATCCCCATGTGTTATCTGGGCCATCCGTGCAGCTGATTGCATTTCACTTGGCAGTGTATTTCTTTACTGCTGTGTAATTTTGGATAATAATGTGTTTAAAGTAAAAAGGAGAGAAATCAAACCTTTAGGGATGCATAGTACCAAAGAAAATGTTTAGAAAGATCCAGGTGAGAAACAGAGGGGAGGAGAAGCTAATGAGGGGTTAACCTGTGCAGCTGCAGCAGCTCTGCACACAAGTAGATGAGAAAGCAAGAAATGACCATCAAGGAGCCAGAATTCTAGTGGAAAACTGCACCAAATACAAACCTTTTCCCCTTGGGCAGCCTGCACCCAAGCTGTTGTGGTTTAAGGGTTAAAAGTGGAACAGGTAGTGACTCCAGGATCCTGTGGGGTCAGAGGGTCAGGTATTCCCTTCCTTTTCTTTCCTTCCCTATATAAAGGGACCAGGAAGCTGGGTCGGCCCTTTCCCTTCCTGCTTGTGCGTCATGTTGGTCGCTGCTCATCCCAGGAGTGATCAGGTCTGCATCATGTGTTGTGGGGAAAACCCATCACCATCCGAGTTCGGGTTTTGTATACATCTATAAATACATATCCCTTCCCTCAACCTTTCTGTATATCCCTTTTTCCCTTAATATTTTTCATTATCCGTTAAAATTACATCCTTAACTTCCAATTCCGTGGAAGCCCCTTTTGTCTACTCGCTGCTCCCTCTGCCTATCTTTTCCCTGAGGGGGGAAAGAGAGGAAAAACCAAATTTGTCCAATGGGGTTTGGCACTGAAACCCCTGAACATAGACACAAGCTCACGGAAAGCAGCAATCCATCAGCTTTCAGCAGCAGTTTAGGGTTGCTTAGCTAAGCGGCAGACTCATGAACACAACCAGCTCACTGAAAAAGTGACAAGCTCACGCTTCAAAGGCGTGTTAATTAAGAACAAATCTGAGAAACATTTTGAAGGAAGGCAATGTTCAAAGTTGCAGCTTTGGGCATTGCTCCTGCAGGATTTGAGGCTGAGCCCATAGGAATGAGGCTGCCATTACCAAGTTTTCCCACAGGTACAGAGAGGTGCCAACGGGTCCAGGTCCTGGTGCAGACATGAGACCATGTCCCCAGTGTGGGATCACTCCCATGGATGAATAGAAGCACTGTCAAAATTCGTCACAATTCTGCCAAGCTATTTCTCTGAAACGTGACGTTTTCACAGTCGAGAAGCACAAGATTGGCCAGCACCGGGATGTAAGAATGGCCTGGCTGGCTTTGCAGTTTTACAAGAAGTTTAATATGCAAGAATGAAGTTCGGGGCGGGGCAGAGGGGGGCGGGGTGGGGGAAGTCTCTGCAGGTATACATCTCCTGTTACTGAGAGCGGGAGGTAGTGCAAACGGGAAGTTCAAACCAATGGTTCAAACCAACTGCCAGAGATACAATTGAGACCAATTAAACACTTGTAGTAATGCTACTGTGAAATGCCAGACTGAGGAAGGTAAAAAAGCTGTTAAGGAAATACCTGTGCACATCATGTGGCTTTTCAGAAGCAACGCACAACAGCAGAACCTGTTAAACACATCCAAGGGTGTGTTAAGACAACAGGTTGTGGGGGTTTTTCCCCTCTAACCCCAAGAACATTTTAATAATTCTAGCTTAAACTAAGAGGTATCTGGCACAGTTAAGATTCTCAGGAATATTTTCTAAGCTTATTATTGAGGCCAGGGTGTTGCCAGAGCTACTAATCTAACAATTTTTTTAAACACACACACATCAGGAGTCTGGTTTTCTCCCTCATCAGAGGCCAATAGCTGTACTGCTGTTCTGGTCCAGAAGGCAGTCTTTGCACAGAGAAATCCTGTTGTTCTACCTAGGTAGGCACTCTGATAATAATAATAATAAAAAATTAAAAAAAAAGAAAAGAAAAGAAAAACCACAAACAAAAAACAAACAATAAAACTGTCTTCTGGAGCCATGTCATGTGCCGGGTTGGAAAAGGTCTCCTGTCCTCTGCTGGTCTCTGCAGCTGCAGAATTCTGAGCCAGGCACAAGTGAATGCCTTTGGCTTTCACCATGTGTCTGAGGCACAGTGCATCAGTTCCCACAGCCAGCCGGGGACTTGATCTACTGCAAGACCACACAAAGGGAGAGGGGATATAAGAGGGGCACAAACAGGAGGCAATGATGTAGATTCCTTCTGCTCAGCTCCCCTGGCCAGTGTTCGCCTAGGCTAGTGTGCATGCTGTATGCAAATTAGCCTGCAGAACTCTCAGACCAGAAAACCATCAGGAATTATGAAAAAAGAGCTATTGCACAGGTAAGCACAGTAGCCGTTATCCCTTCAAATGTGATGAAATCTTGGTTTTAAGGGGTGCAAGTTTAGCAGGTGTGAAGGTACTTCCTCTGCAGGCATACTGCGCTGCGCTCACATTCACAGAGATTCATTGGACATTTCTAATAATCAGACACTACTTCTCAGAAATCTGCTGCTGCTCCACTGGATGTTGTTAGTATTTGGAAGGCTCCCATCACAGCAGTGCTGGAGCACCTGGCAAGCATTAATCATGACGCCCTACGCAACTGCAAACACGCTGCGGCGCAGGGAGCGCAGCACAAGCAGCCCTCGCCCANCGTGTGTGTGCGTGTATGTGAAGTAGCATTAGTGATAGGTAGGAATTAAGCAACTAGATACAGTTCACCAAGTAACTTAAAAAAAACCAATAAATAAAGAATAGGTGAGATGAAGGGAATAAAAGCACTGTGAATGAGGAAGCAAGGCTTGTGCATAAAGTAGTCTGAAATCTCTGAAAGGAAATTCAGTTGGCCAGACTCGCTGGAACGCACACAGAGGAACGTTATTACCTAAGAGCTGCATATGATCTACCAACGTCACCTTATTCGTGAAACAGAAGCCTCAAAAAGATGAGAATTGCAGCTGAATCCAACACAGCTATGCTATAAACTGCATTTCAGCAGAGCCAGACAGATCTGTCTGGAGACTCAACAAAAAATTAATCTAGTAAACAGGAGAGATAAAAATGTCAAGCATTTGTTACATTATTGCTTTGTTAGCAAAGATTTGAGACCAGACGAAACCTCATATTGCAGCTCTAGAAAGTTACGCAGTCTGGACACAACAGAATTCACCGTGAATCTGTGATAAAAATAAAATATAACTTGAGGTCACTGACTCTGCAAGGGTGCAACTTCCTGCATTCTAGTCCTGCCCGATCGCTGCAATAATCATCACCTCAAGGACCTCAGGCATATCTCAGATGCAAAAGACACAAGCTAGACGTGTCCCAATCACAGTTTCTATATTGTATAGGCCTTCCATCTGTATCTATTCTATTTAAAGTCCTTTAAAGATTGGTTTTGAGGTTAGTGCAGATACTCCTTGAGTGACACAGAAGCTCTGATGAACCTACATCATCTCCAGTTCACACCCGAATAGCCCAGGGGGTCTGCCAGCTACATTGACATGGATTTTTGTTTTGTGGATGAAACAGAATTTCTTCTCTATTCACCCACAATGGGTCCCTTTCCACTGAAATACTTTCTTCGAACATGATACTCTGTCCAACAGTACTGAAAAAAAGTCAGCGTATGCTTTATAAATCCCATGCATGCCAATAAAATAAAATAAAATAAAATAAAATCTATATTGCTTTCAGTCCAGAGCGGAATCTTTTCATACCTAGCAGACAGAAAGCTTTTTCCATGCATGAGAAAGGACCTCTGAATGAGACAGAGGAAGTATTTTAAGGCTTGCAAGCTTCCTTTTGACCAGACCTAATATTTTCAGCAGATGTTTGGTGAACTTTTCTTTCTAGAATATGATACTGACTAACTTGATACTCTATTCCTTTAAAAAAAAAAAATAAAAAAATGCCCAGTTGGGCTTTAAGAGACACTTAATGCAGTTTGGCTTTCTACGTTCATTCAAAAATACTTCATCTCAAACGATAAAATCTAAACGTAATATCATCTACATCTGTTTCGCTAATTGTACACCTCAAAAAAAATCTAACTTTGGGTCTTTTCAGAGCTCAGAATTTGTGTGTACGATCCATTGGTGATGTTTTTCTGATTAACAGATACATCTGGATGATTCTGGAGGAAATTTATGGGGTACAGTACATCCTCTCTTCAGCAGGGCACAAAGGTATACAGTTAATTTTAATGGTAAGTCAGCTTCCTACAGAAAATGATCCAAGGCTTCCACTCACCTGGTAGAAACGAAAAAAAGTATTTGCTGCCTCAAAATGCTTGGGTCATTTCCACGATGCTGTATCATTGGAATATATTCTTAGAGTTACAAGCGATTTTGAAAAATCTCATAGAAATAAAAAAGAAATAAGCAGCAGTAAGTGTACATAGGTGGTTTTTATCTCTTATCATGCAAATAAGTCCATCTGTCAACATAACTGATTCTATATCTACATATTCTATATTTGATATCAACGTACCATATCGGATATCAATGTACAAAGCACTGTGCAAAGACTACAGAAAATGTGCTGGTTTGTATCAGGTGAGGATCTTCCCTGATATCCAGAAGTCAACCTCCAAGCACAGCTGGTAGGCTTCTAACCTCAAAAACCAATTACAGTCATGGTCCTTCTTCCCCCCCAGTTTGTATCAACATCAGATACCAGCCTCCAAGGGTAGAACCATACCATATTTGTTCTGTAAGCTGATGTGGATGCTTGGAACATTAATCTGCAGGATGAAGATCTTGATGAAATTAAGCCTCTGTGCAAAGTGGTGAAGTAAAACCATTTTGGATGACTATATCTTTTGTGTAGCAATAGGAATTAGTAGGGGAAATCAAGCGCATTAACATTCAGCTGTTTTGATAAACTACATCAGAACCGAACTTCTCTCTCCCTCTTTCATGGAAGTTCATCAGAAAAGGCAAGGAAAATATTCATAAATTTTAGATGAAATGAGTGAAAATCTCACTTCCATAAAAAAATTCTTCATGATGTACTGAGAGAGGGGATATTTCCCCACGTTAGTTTAAGGCTTTTTGCTAAGTGCAGTAGAATACTTGAGGTATTCCTTACATGGCATCAGGCTTGTTTCTCATTTGTTACTTGATTTATTCTACACCTTTATTCCGGAAATAAAATGCTTGGAACAAATAGTACATGTTGGGTGAACCAAGCTAAACACCATCAGCAAGATGCTGGGAAGACCAGTGTAAGGCTGATCCACACTCCTTCTGCCAAAAGGCATCTAGAAGGAGGACAATGGGCTGGTCCGCCTGGGATGTGGTAATCTAAGTGTAATGCCCTCTTGGTACTCTGCCTTTCTTTGATGGTTAAACAAGAGTAGAAATAGAATCAAGGTACAGTTTTCCTTAACAACCTTTTATTTACCTACTTCTGAATTAAGAAATTATTTACCTCTGATGTGAAGTAGAAAACTGTTTATGTTTTAATCCAGGGTGCAGATTAGGTGCTACATTAATGATTCCAGAAGTGACTCCTCTAAAGCCACGACGTTCCTTTTCCTTCTCCTCTGGTGCCTGTGTGCTGACAGATGGAATGACATGTTTTGGGTCAGGGGGCTTTTCCACCAAGCAGAACAAGTCAGTTTACATTCTGATCAAGATCTCACAGCTCATGTTTGAGTTTTCTTTATTATATCAACAAAGTATCCCACTCTGGAAAATCCAAATTTACCCAGCTACAAGCAAACACTTGAGCCTTCTCACATCTCCTGCTAAGGCCTTAGGCCAGACTGTCCTAACCAGGAAACTGTTTGATTTACTTTAAAGCGCAACCTGTTTGGTGTTGCATAAATTCCCATGCAGGTATTTTGAGTTCAAGTGCATCTCAACCACATCAGGTGCCAAATTCACCTTTCACTTATTCTCATGCAATGCCACAGATGTGGGGACTGCAGAGGCCTGAGGAAGGTTTTCTGTGAGTCCTGAAATGATTCACGTTGGATTACAAAGCGGATGAGCAATTGTACAGAAGATGAAAGATACCAAAGAACAGCCACGAGTTTGCTTTTGAAAATCCACCATTAAACTTGTAGGCAAAACTGCACACTATTATAGAGCAAGTTTGGGGGGGTTTTGAGTAAGAAAATCGTATTTCAATGAGATGGTGAATCCTGGAAGTTAGAAAGTCTAGCCCGCTACACCGTGAGCCACAGTTTAGAGAAGCTACATGTTTAAAGCATAACAACTAACAGAATTTTTTCTAGTTTTGTTCATTTGAGTTTCTCCAATGAAATATTATAAGCAGAAATTCTCCTCAAATACTTGGCAAGGTCATCAGATGATCACGGTGAAAATGGAATGCTTAAGATAAAACCGATGCAAGGGAAAGAAAGGTTTGCCTTGTCATTGGTGCTCACTGCAGAGGCAGTGGGGAGATTTTCACATTGAGCAAAGATTAAAGTTCTGCTGCCATCACTGTTACCATGTTGAGCCCTAAGTAATCTGCCTAAAATCACAGAACAAGTCAGATATACTTTGATAGCTATTAAAAATATGACTGCTGCCTAAGGAACCATATAGGTGCAAGCTGTGAGAGTTGCCAGAAATAACTGTTAAATAACTGACTGTTGTCACAAACATGCTGGTATAGCTCCCTATATTTACTTCTTAAAGACATATTCAAAACAAGTCCAAAGTTTGAATGTTAAATCTTGATCCCGCTTTACCAATTGAATCAATGTGAGATTCTGGCTCGTTATTTCGACAATCAAACCAACCCCAGTGCTCTTCCAGAGTAACAGAAGTTTGAAGAGAACGGTAAGGCCTGAAAAATTCAAATGTCGATCTTGCAGATGAAATGATCTGCCAGGCTGAGAAACCAATGGATCTTAATTACAATGCAGGTCAATCCTTCCAGTCTTAATTGAGACCACCCACAGATCCCACGCCAGGCAGGCAGAACACACGAGTCCACCCATCCCTGCTCCCAGGCTACACAGCTCCTGCTTGAGCTCTGCTCTTCATGGGACCCCTGCACCAAACTTCCCAGGGCTTCTGAACTGTGGTCATTCAGTAATCACCCAGCATGAGCATACAAGTCTCTAAAGCAAAACTGGGAAGATACAACTACAGGCAAAAAGAAAAGTGACCCCAGATCAGAGAAAAACACAGCACGCCTACATCAGCCAGTGTGATTTATGTTGCAACCCCGAGCAGTAGCACAAGACCCTCACTCCACAAAGCCAGAGTCTGATGGCCATTGAGCAGTCTGACTGCTCCCTATGAATCACAATTACAGAACTGCCAGTGATAAATGGCCAAAACTCACAGGGCTCAATAACCCTTCGCTCCTTTCATTTTATTTTTTTTAATGTATGGGAGAGGGGAAGGGTAACACATAGACACACACACACACACTTGCCCAGAAGAAAGCTTGCCCAGAGACTGTTGCTAAAAGTTTCTTTGCTTTCCCTGCAGGGGAGTGGGGGTGGAAAGTGACTTTCTTTTTATTTGTCAGCAGATATTTGTTTTCTTCTTGTATTGTAACGCTTTGCATTATTTGCCATTGCACCATTAACTGCATAAAGAGATCTGCTCTCCTTTGCTGCCCCTGCAGGCACAGACACACCCTCGTATTTGGGAGAGAGCAGGGTAAAACACCTCCGTTCTTCCCTCACCTTATCACGAAGCCAGCTTAAGGACCAGGT
>WEIS01092572.1:13172-42061 GCA_013389965.1 Todus mexicanus
ATGTCAGGGGAAAAAAAAAAAAAAGTCTTCGGTACGTTCTCAACAAATACCAGGGAGCCTATTTCGGGGAGTGTTTTTGCTATGTTACAGTACCCAGTTCATCATCCAGCTTCTCAGCACAGAATCACAGATGGGAGTTGGCTGTGTCAGACCCGTAATTCAGCGATTTCACGGGGCGTAAGGCACGAGATTGCTGTGGAATCCAGCAAGAGACCCTGTGTTCACATGGAAAGCGGAGAAAATGTCCTGGCACCCCCGTCAGTGGCCCCTTGACAGGAAGGCTGTACACAGCTAAAGTTTCCTGCCTGCTGCAGAGCTGCTGGGAGTGGATGGAGGTAAGCAGGCTTGGGAATCAGCCGATCAAATTAACTGCCACTTTTCTAGCTGCCCTCAGGAGCTGGACAAGTAAGGCATGTGAAGAACATGGCAGACACCCTGCCTGCTCCAGGCATTCAACAGGACACAGTTCACATCATGGGATCCAGCAAGGAAATCTGCACATGCAACAGGACTTACCACCTGACCAGACTTAGTTCTGGAAAACAGTTACATTCAGATACGGGGAAAATTCTGAAATAGTCATACAATTAATCCACCGTGTATATTACAGGATATATTACTTGGCTTTTTTCCAGTGCCTTTGAAACAGTGCATCAACTTCCTAGGCAGAAAAGGGAGCCTGAAGTCACATTAAACCGTTAGCTACGTTTCCTCCAGGTACACAATGCTACTGGGACAGGGGAAGGATTTTCTGGCAGCAATTTAAATGCTCTTTGAGGAAGAAAGCTCAGTTCCCCTCCAACTGCTGTGACTGCCAAGTTTTTCAAGTGTTTCCTCCTACTTTCCTACTTTTACCCAGAGAACTTGATGGATATACAGCTACTGTTCCTAGTGGCCATTCACATCTTGTAAGCTGCCAGCTCTGGAGAGGGCTGTTGTCTGCTCTCCTGTGCACAGACAAAAGGCAGAGGAGCCTCCTTCCCACCCAAATCTCAGCCAAACTCTATCAACCCCTCCTGACAGGCAGGCACAACACTGACAGGTTGTGAAAGAAGGAAGAAAAAGCACTTATCTCTCCTGTGTCTTCTTAATGTGAATCACTAAGTTATTCCCAGCCTCTGCCAGGGAGAGAGATCAGGTAGACTCCAGTCTTGCCTGCAGTTCTTAGAGACCGAAAGTCAACATAAAACCTCCCATAAAATGCCTCCCTTTCTAGCACAGCACAACCCCCCTGTGTGAATAATCAATGTCATGGCTCACCAGATGAAGAGCCAGAAGTATTTCACATGAGTCCCTAAGCTGAATTTATCCTAAATGTTGTGCAAGTTGAAAATACTTGTTTCAGGTCAAAAAGCTCCTTCCCCTTTCCAAACAGCCAAAATTATTGTTTTCTTACTTGGTTTTGGCTTTGAGGGTTTTGTTTGTTGGGGTAGGGGAACTGGGGGTGGCAGTTAGGGGATTTAACACAAACTAAAGAACTAAATTCACCAAACAGCAATTTGGCAGTGGTTGGAACAATTACAGTTGTCACAGACAGTCCAAGTTCACATTCCCATGCTCAAGCAAGCACAGAAGCAATCCGAGCTCAGGTATCCTGTGTCACACTCCAGCATCACATCCAGGAGTCGGCAAATGCCAAGGCGAGAAGGATAAGCCAGCAGTGCCTCGGCCCATCCTTGTCAGCTCTCTGCTAGACACCTCGCTCCGGACACGCTTCTTTTCAGCTGAAACTACTGTCTGGATTAGAACAATCTAAGGATAATTTCATGAGAACCAACACTGGATTTTCCCCATGAATACATTAAGCAAATGAAAAATCATGCAGCATGAAAGTGAAGCCATTGTTCTGTACAACTGATGGATGCAACTTGGGAAACGACTTCAGTGGAACAACATAAAAGATTTCCCTGCAGTTTAGAGCTTCTAGGACAGCACAGACCATACCAGCTGTGACGGTGGTACTGAGCAGGAGAGTGTATAAGAATCTTCCTCACACCACAGCCCCTCTTTCTGTATTCAGTACAAAAATCCTGCTTGCACCTGCTCCTCTGTGCAAGCTGAAAACAAAACACAGCTAAAGCAATGCCACCACACCACGCTCAACTCCCCCAAAGAGAAGTGCCAGAAGCTGAGAGACACAACAGACGCCAGCAGAAGCCTGATTATGGCTACCTGAAATGCCACAGGCAACTGCGTATACATGCACTGTTGTGTTGTTTATCAACAGAATGCTATTCAGGTCACAAAGCATTCGAGATGCAGCATGCTGCAATCTCTGACTATATTCTACTTGTTTAAAACAGCTTCTGCCAGTCATGGAGAAATGGAAAGGAAGATGTCTGCTGGCACTCTGGGAATTATTCTCTCTGAACCAGTGAGAATATTATTTAGGAATGTCATTATTGGCAACATGTCAAAGCCATTCAGTGCCAGAATTTTAAAAATCCCATGTATAATTAAACATCTCCCTTCCAGGGCTGCAGTGTCAGGCACAGAAGGGAAGCAGTGCAGCTGGATTGTAGTCCCCTGAGCAAGGGGTCACTGGCAGGCACAGCCACCAAACGTGCTTTCTGAAAAATCAGAATAAGCCTCAGCATTATTCCTTTCCTTAGTTATCGCTGCTAGCAAACAGCTTGTATTTTACTGCTGGAAGACTCGAGATAAAACACCTTTCCCTGTAGGATATCATCTGAACCCTAGCTGCTCATCCACTAGAAATATCCTTATCTTTCAAGTACCTGACAAAGTTGCATTTCCCAGCAGGAAAATCCCTTTTTCTAGTCCTAACAGGCTTTCCAGCATGACCACCACACTCCCTCCCAGTGCTTTGCTGGGCTTTCCAACTTACTGCCCATGCTAGTAGACGACCCATGCTCATCACGATGCTCTATGTAGCTAGAGAAACACCCAAACCCCGGAAAAATCCCCACCCACTTCACTGGAATCAAGTGTTTGAACTGGGATTCATCCCTCATTCCCCAGAGCTGATACTACTGGGAATGACACAGAGGGAGATGGTTCCCGCCTGCTGTAGCAGTACCACAAGAAAGCACAAGCACCAGAGTGTTTCCCCTAAATATCACTTCAAAAGCTCAATACTCACAGGAATGAAATCAGAATGCCAAAATCACTGGTTTGTTGGCATTCAATTCTGAGTCAATACCTCCCTTTCCAGGAATATCATCAATTTTAGCAGCTAGACAGTGTTCCAGCAGGGTTCACATCTAACGATAGCTTCCCATTCCCAGGATCACCAAGGGTTTGGGTCACTGGACTGTGTATTTCGAGTTAACTTCACACTCTCTCAGCCTGCCAATAGCCAGACAGTCATTTACTAGAGGTATTATAATGAGTTGATCAAGGTGTGCTCAGCAAGGTTTTAATTTTAACAGCATGACATGCATGGTTCTGTAAGTCCTATCTTACAGCTCTCTTGGCCATTATAAAGAGAATTTTCACCTCATTGGTTTTTGAAATGCAAAATAATTCTTCTGGTTTTCTTCCATAAAACTGCTTCAACACACTTAAATTTTTCATTATATTTTTGAAGGATTCCTCTACTTCAATTGAATTTTCACAGAAGATTCCTTAACTTGTCCTTCAATTATGCACCTGGCTTCCAGAGGTTTCTCTCCTTTCAAAGTCCTCTCCTGATGTTTTGACTTCCCTCAGAATCCTGCAGGATGGCCTCAGTACCGCTGAGGGAGCACCGATTTCAGGGAAGGCTTCCAGCTCACGCACGCTGCTGCAGGACCACCAGCACTTCCAGGTGAACAGCCAAAGCTCACTGTCCCCGGTGTGCCAGGTCAACCAGAATGAAACAAGCTCCATGTTTTTCCCGTTGCTTCAGAGGAAGATCAGTCCACAAACTAAACATTTCCTTGCAAAGCAACTCCAATATCTAACCGCCTTCATGAGAGAAGAATAAGGAAAATGCTCACTAAGTAAAGGGGAGGAAGAGATTTAGCAACGAGCTGTACCATGGCCAGTGCAGCCCTGGACTCATCTGTCTCTGTCAAATTAAAAGAGAACCCTCAAAAAATGATGGGGAGAGGGATCCTCAGAGAGAATTATTATTCACGGAAAGATTAACAGGAACCAGGTAACACACCCAAACAGAATTACTCTTTCTATATTTCAGAAGTCACAACTTCGTCAGAAAGAAATCAAAATTAGAGATTAAGCAGAAGGGGAAAAGATTCTGGAATACTCTTAGCTCTCCCACTTTTGGGTCCTTAGCACACAAGTGGCAAAATGAGATTTATCCCAACAGCAGATTACCGCACAGCAACTCAATTAAAGAAATTCTTAAAACTAATCAGGACAGTTAGCCCTTCTGCTCCATTTTCTAACACTTTCAGTGATGCTGTGATGACTTTAGACTTACCTCCTCTTCCTCCCTGTGAGAAGGGTTACACAGAGAAGCCCCTGCCCCCCAGCAGGCAGGTCTGCAATGTGCTTGATGTGCCTGTCTTGCATGGAACTGAGTCCTGCTGCTGCCAAAGTGGCAAAACCCCAGTCCATCTCCATGCAAGTCACGGGACCGAACAGTCCCTTTGTAAGTCTCCAGCTGATGCCAGTTACCTGCCAGGAGAGCAGGGCTCTTGCCGAAGGATGGGAAAGCAAATGGAAATCATCACACATTCACAGGTGAGATGAGTGGTGCGCACAGAGCTGCCCTGCAGCAGGCAGTGCAGGAGGAACAACCAGCCTTCAGAGGTTTTATCTGCATCGTGGAAGCGTCTGGAACAAGACGCATTTCAGCAGAGCAGCAGAAAGGCACCACCACTCCTGCTGCTTATCTGCGGGAACCTCCTGGGAGTGCTTCTTGCTGCATAAGCTGTAATTACAGGGGTCTAATCAGTAAATTCCATGTTATATTTCTTCTTGTTAAATGTCTATGTTACTTCCAATCATTCCCCCTCCATAAGAGATCTGAGTGACTATGTAGAAACGACGTGAAGCAACACAGAGGGCTCCCCCTCTCCCTCATAGCTACTAGGATATAGTGGCCATGTGTGGACCAGGGAAAAGTTTCAGTTATCGAAGCTCTCTCTATTTTAAAATATATCTTCGTTACTCTGTCGTCTTCGAATTTTATACATGTACTTAGTGTTGAAAACTAAATTCAATATTGAATTCAAACACAAGTTAGTCTCAGAGACATCAAATACATATTAGGACATTTTTTTGAGAATTTATTTTTCAGCAAGCTTTTAGAAGAATCTGCCCAGTAACATCATGACTCTCCCTCCTCCTTCATGGGGTCACATATTAGTCAGAGGCTTGAACCCATCCATGGAACAACTTCTCCTGCCCAGATAGATTTGCATCTACATCTTTCAGGTGAATGCTCCAATGTCTCCTAGGAGGCTGCCCTATGAATGTTTAAACAGTCATTTCACATGGCTAGGCTAGAAAAATCCTGCCCTAATCAGATCTTAAGTGCCTGTGGACCCTTTATTGCTGTCCCTTGTCGTTCCTTAAAGGGAACTAAATGAAGATACAAATCTCAATCACAATCTCACAGCCACCCAAGGAGACATCTTGCCAACTTGAACTGCACCTGGAAAACAACCTGTCAGAGGGAGCTCATCCTAGAAATTTGCATATAAAAGTGCTTACCTCATGTTATGCTACTCATCAGACATTCAAGCTGATGTGTACTCATGCTGACCTTCCTGCTTCTGTGACTGTAGAAACAAACACCTTCAGATCCCATAATCATAGAATCGTAGAATCATAGAGTATTTAAGGCTGGAAAAGACCTCTTAGATCATCGAGTCCAGCCTATAACCTACCACCACCACTCAGCTAAACCGTGCCACTAAGTGTGGTATCCAGTCTTTTTTTGAACACCTCCATAATGGTCCAGACTAGAAGAAGATTCATTGATACACCAGGTAAGTTAGTCGCTCCCTGCTCTTCACCCAATATATAACATTTTTCATGATTTCTGGTTGCCCCATAGCCTTCCTTTCTCCTGGAGTTCCCAGCTGAAGCCCACACAGCCAGATGAGCATTGGGAAGGGCAGAGCCATCAAGAGTGCTTGGATGAAGTATTCCTATGTACTTCCCTTATTCATAAATTCTTTAGACATTTCCCTTCTGGTCTCTGCTGCAAACAATAAGGTGACCCTTGAGCCTGAGGCCGCAAAGCTCCTGTCGTGTCTTTGTCCTTACAATAGTATCACTGTAGGACAGGTTATCAGAGCACTAGTTTAACCCAGCGCCATCAAGCAGAGCTGCAGAAATATGTCAGTATGGACTTTAGCGGAGTAAGTTAGTGAGTGGCCAGGAAAATTAGACAGTGCTAGACTCAGTCTTGCTGCGACTGGACAGTTTCTAGCACCTCAGGAAAATAAATAAATAAATAAATGGTGTATTTCAGAACTAAATATGCTGAGTTTATGAAACACAGATCAGTAAGAAGCATCTTAGGTGCCCAGCTTTGATACAATGGAAGCCCAGCCCCAACCTAACATTCTTCATGAAGCTTGTGTTGGAAACCATAAAAAGCACAGAGAAAACAGTAACAGTTAAATCGGAAGAGGTAGGGCTTTTTCCTTTGTGCTTGCTTTTTAAAATCAGGCCCTATCTTCCAAGTAGGGATTTCAGACACTCTCTAAGCATAATTTCTGGCAAGTGCGCTTGAAACATCTTGTTGACATTTCATAGCTACACCTCAGCAAGTACCTCAGGCTGTCAGTGATTATTTGTTGTTAGACATACATCAACCACAGAATATTTAATTTCAGTAAAATATTATTCTGGGTAAGGAGACCTGAACAGGGCCTACACTCCGAAACATGACAGGTAATTCCATACGGCAAGCAGAAGAGAGTTCACCAATTCCCTTCACAGCTGGTACTGCAAACTGCTCTACATTCTAATCCTTTAAATAGTAACGGCCATGGACGTAGATAAAACTGTGTATTCCCCCACATTCACTCCTACCTATGAAGTTATTGACTAGCATTCAAACAAGTCAAAAGTTTAACATTCTGCATCATTGTACAGAGCTTGATCCTCCACTGACATAAAGAAAGCTTCGGTAAAAGTCTGTAGGAGATGTATGCCAGTTACCGACATCACCAACTATGACTATTAAAGAAACACTGATAAAATGAGATGCTTTGGCATCACTCTCTTCAAAGTCATAAGCTTTACTTTTCTTTTCAGCCACACTGCTGCTTGACCTTCTCTGTAACCAAGATTTCAGGCTGCATTCTCTGGAAACATCAGTTCCATGTATATTTTATATCTCAAGATGTTTCTTACATTGTTTATTTTCAAAGCAGAAATGAACAAGGTGGCAACAATAATTGGCATTTTCTGAAGAGGAAGTTGCCCTTTCACATAGTCAAATGAAAAATGTGACTGTCAATTAACATGTCTGTTGCTCAAGTGTCATTCCTGACGCAGGCCCACACTGGCTGTCTCCTGTGCAATGGAAATTCTGTCCCTGGCTTCAGTGTTCTGTAATTTGCAGGGTACAGACTGCTGCAAACTATACTCTCAATTCGCAACCCACCTAAACAAAACCTAGACCAAAAACTGGGGGCCTGGTCAAGGCTTCCACAAGCACAACGTTAAGATGAGGAATATCTTGGCAATCACTGGCTGTCATCTTAATGCTTGTTTCTAGTGTGACTTCTCTTAGAGGTTTCTGAAAATGTGCATTTCAGAACAGTCTCCTGAACTCTGTGGCAGAAAAGGCTCAGTTATCTGCTCCTCCAAAGGTACCAACAACAGCACGACACATTAAGTGCTTAGCTACCTCATAGTAAATCTCCTCCTCCTTGCCTTCCTCATCTCTCCACACAAAGCAAACGGTGATTATCAGGTGTAGTCTTCAATAGAAGTAGATTTAGCAGCCAAAGCATTACCATTCCTTTTAGCCTTTACCATTATTTCAATATCTTTAATCAATTAACAATTTACACCTATTGAGAGTTCCATGAGCAGCCACAGAAAACCACACGCAACTGCTTCGCCTTGGTGCTTTGCCATTGCCCACCCAGAAAGGAGAACTGGGATGAGGTAAGCAGGGAGCTCTTGAAGAGAGAACTTTTCTATGTATGAAATTACTGGTATTTATACCATGGATCCTACTCTTTGTTTTCCTATAAAAAGAAATATTTCCTTTTTCTTGCAGTAAATCATGCACACACTATGCAACCTGGCCTGCTTTTCAGGGAGCTGACTGCATTTGCATAAACAATAACAGTCTAATGTTTATCAAGTCATTAATTCTTCATGAAAGCATACAGCTGTATAAAAAAGGCTTCTTTATCTTTAGGAAAATTCAAGGGTAAGTGTTCTTTAAAAAGGAAGCAGTTGCATGATTGTAGATCTTGGAGATTAAAGCTCATCAGAAGTAGCAAATAAAGCAAAATAAAATGTATGGGAAGAGAATTTTTCACTGATTTGTTATTTGTTCCCTACTGCACAAAAGTTGCATTTACGCAGAAACAAAGTTCTACTTCCGATCTGAAATTCTATCTGCTGTCTTTTAAAATAAGCCAAATATGAAAATTGTATTAAAAATCAAAGGCTTGTAGTGGCAGTATAAAATGGCAAGTCAGTGGGAAATTCTCAACCATGGGCTTGCCTACAGCTTTCAGAACCCAGTCTGTTTGAAGGTAGGAAAGCTACCTCTACATTTTTCCTCCACATCTTGTCAGTCTTCCTTTCCTTATTATATCCTTTCTGTTCCACAAAGGGTGCCATGCTAAGAGCGCGTAGAACAGCCCTTAAACATGATGTATACAAAGCCTCATAAGCGGATACTGAGGAAATGACAGAACTTTTCCAAACTTCACTCAAAATCTTGAGATTTCTCATTTAGCAATTCTACAACATGGAATTTTACTATTCTGTGAAATTCTGAAGGAAGTTGTTAGTAAAGGCTGAAAAAGCACTGAAAGCATTTTATGCTACTGCTACCAATTCACACTTGACTGTTGCAGGTTTCTTCCTGAAGCACCTGGGAGGCACTCAGATTTGTGTTTCAGACACTAACCTATACAATATGCATTATAGCAAGAGAGCTGTAGTGTCTGATTCGTCCTGCCAACAGTCAGGAACCTCACCATGCTGGTCTGGCATTCCCAACGGCAACAGAGATGATTTGGGGTAGAATTTGGGTCCTGCTAGGAGGGGTGACTGAGGTCGTCACTCAACCACCAGGGCACATCCCCAGAGCCTTCACTCTACAAAGCCTCCTCTGCAGCTCAGTACAGCTGTGCATGGAGGGACACTTCAACGCCCAGACAGTAACACCCAATCCAACGCAATTAATACCTTGCAATCAAAGAAATCTGTATCTCAAAAATTCCCCAGCCTCCAGACAGTATGGAAAGTTGTAAGGTAAGTGGAAAACATGGGTTTGCATCTCTTATTTTACCAAAGGCACTAAAGGCTCCTTGACCAGCAACGAGCCATTGCCATAAATCTCAGTGAAGAAAGCCTGCTCCATGAGCAGAGACGAAACAAGTTACTGAACATCAGAGGAAGGATCTGAAGGTCAAAGAGTAAATACCATTTCCTGCAATGTGTTTTTCCAGGATAGAGCTTACTCAGCTTCTGAGTTGCTCTACAGTAGAGAGAGGAAAAGCTATGAAGGGGTGGGAGTAGGGCACACTTTGGGTCTGGTATATAAACACCCAGACATCAGAAAGAAAAGCCACACTTTTGTGGTGGAATCAATGTCTGTGGCCATATGAAATGGCCCCTTTTTTCTGTTGTGTCCACTTCCTAGCATTCACAGGATACACTCTTCTCCCATATCAGTTCTTTCAGGCTCAAAGTCATACAAATGAGAACTGTGTCCATGAACTCAAACTCCTAGCTGCACGCCTTGTGTTGGTACAAAGCGGCACTGACTCCATGGCTCCTGATAGCCTGTGGATAAAGATTCTATTCACAGCACAGCAAGCAGCACTCTCCTTAAATCTATAGAATATATTGTATGTTGTTATATGATGACGATGTACAGAGAAAAATACATCACAAAACCAACTACAAACACAACAGTAATAGCAATTTTGTAACAGCTTTTTGAAAGCCTTCAAATCCAGCTCTAAGTTCTCAACCTAAAGCCTTTTTCCTCCCTCTCATATCCTTTACCTGTATTGATCACGTCTTTGTGCTGTGGTGCTCACAGAGTATCGGAGACTGCAAGTGCCGTAGATTATAGCAAAAACAATGAAAGGGAGAGCACCAGAAGTGATCCAAGTCCTTCTCACACACTGAACCTCTCAACACCTCCCACACAGTCGCTCTCAGGGACAAAGACGCTTCCCTATTGCAAAGAGAGAAGTCAGGGTAGGAGTAGACATGCTGCCACTGTGGGAGAGTTAAATGCCACACTTAACAGTGCTGGTTCTCACAACACACAGAGACAGGTGCTGCAACAGTTGCAGGCTAGCAGCAAGACCCTTCCATGCACACTGACCACATCAGCGGGCACACTCTGAGCCCCTGAGCTCATAGGCAGGAAGATACAGAGGGGGCTGATGGGCCAGAATCTGGGAGGCAAAGTCCATTGCTGAAGCCGTTCCCTCTGTTTGAACTACACAAGCTGCTGTTTGCCAGATCAGCCCATTTCTGAGGTCAGAGAGCATCTCAGCTCAAAGAAAGGAAGTAAAATACAAGAATCACAGAAACGCTAGTGGGTTTATCCTGCTCAGGTAGATGAGGTCTTCAGGTCTAAAAATCATCATGCAGAAATCTCCATTCTTTGTTTTATATAGCAGCTTTCGGTGCAGTGGTTCACATACAAAGATTTTATTTTAAAAGGAAAAAACTAAAATAAAATTAAAAAACGTGAAGAAACAGCTATATAGAACTGACACCAAGTGAATGTCATTAGATGTACATCGACATTAAGGTGTCTTTAAAATCTCAGAAGTGCAATCACTTTCGGCACTGTTTCCCTGCCTGAATCTGAGGTTTCTCCCTGGTTTTATTTTTAGTATCTTTTCTGAGCGTTAAACAATCTAGCCAGCCACTTAACTCTGAGCATGCGAGCAGTCCCACTGAAATGAAAGTTAAGTGCTTCCTAAATGTGAATTATCCTTGGTTCTCAAAAAAGCCATTCAGATTGTATTTAAACGCAGGGAACTTTTACACCTGCAAAAATCTAAAAGTAAACAATTTGCTATCGAGGTTTATAGCAAGCACTTCAACTAGGCAATAATGTTGACACTCATTGGCTTAGTTCTTTATTTTATGGATAAAACACACAGGGAAAAAATCTGACCCCATTTACCAATCCTTTGGGAGATTTTCATTACTGGCCTTATATAACAGCAATTGAAGAGAGAAACAAAATATTATTTAACGAGGTTTTATATGACAACGTAAAGAGTGACTGCTAGCCGAGTGTTGATTCAGACATACTTCTGCCAAGGTCACTTCCCTGCCAAAATATACTTCCAATAACCATACATAAATTTTATTTTTAATAAATAACCACTAAATGGTTGTATAAACAGAGTAAACTGCGGGTAACTGTAGTCCATAATGAATATCTGTTGTAGCAACACTAACAAATACTTTGGCCAGACTGACTCCGAGTCAGTGTCGCCGTCACCGGCTTGTTGGTTGGTGGCAAACCAAAAGATGCTGGAACACACCAGTGGTTTCCCTTGGTGAGAAATCTACATCCTCGCTCCATCAGCTTCCGTGCTCCTGAAGTATCCCTTGTGTTTGTACTTTTCAGACATTCGGCTTTGGAAAATTTACAGTTTATAAAGGAACAGCCACTGACCTGGAAAGCCACTGTGACAGGACTGTTCCCTATACCCTGCCCAAAACATAAACATGCTGTGTGGCCTGAAGCTTGAAATCTAGGATTAAAAAAGCCAGCTCCCAACTCCTTGTGTGACCTTTGGTGAGTCTTTCAACACCGCTATCCTTCAGTTCCCGGACTGTGTAGCTAAGAGAGCGATGGAGAGGGCTTTGTGGAAGCTATTGATTGATCACTGTTTGCAAAGCCTGCGAGATGCCACTGGGAAAAGCATTAAGCTGTTTGTGTTTAAAGGATCGATGAGTGTTATTACATTATTATTGAAATCATGGTGAGTACATCGTACTAAAAAGCTGAGGAGAAAGGAAGAGAAAAGAAGTTGCAGACCAGCCTGCAAAAGAGGACTTTTACTTGGTACATTATGTCTGATCTTGTAGTAGCAGTTAAAGCAAGCACAAGGAGAATCTTTTATAAGGGGTCTGGTGCCAAAGGCACTCAGCAGCACCCAGAATTAGGCATCCTCACTCTTCTCTAGAACTTATTTGGGAGCCATCCATTTAAGTCTCTACAGCAGTGACCACTCACACAACTTTCCCCCTGCAAATCCCAGAGTTCCCTCAAAAAGCTGCCTTGTAATTCTCTTGTTACAAAATCATTTTATTTTTACGCTTTCCTCAACCACATGTACGTTTAGGTAAATTTCTATTTCCCACCTCTGCAAATGCAAGGGGCATTTTACACTTTTCTTAAGTACTGACACATTTACAACTGCAATTTCTCTAAAATGTCATTCAGCCAAGATTGATTATTTGCTGCATAGTGAGCAGAGGAAAGAAGAAGAAAGAAGCTGTCAAGCATACTCGCTTTTCTCTTCAGGAAGGAGGGAAAATAGACTTATCTTCGGAACGACAGATCCTTTAATAAAAAGGATGAAATGAGAGCTGAACAAATGGAATGTGGAATTTCATATATGCTGATACTAATGGAAGAAATAGTTAAGATGGCAGGAAAAAAAGCCCTGATGTTTTCAAAGACTTCAAATGCATTTGGACTAGGTGGGTCTTTTCCTGGTGCGGTTCTATTAATTCCCTGGCACTGGCAGATGCATGTGGCCCCGTTGCATGATGCTTTTAGCCCATTGCCCTTCCTCCAGAAATATTATCAGGTCATGCTTTTCTTAACTTATTCCCTTTCTCAAGCTTCCTCTTACAGCTTAAAATAGCACTGCCATTCCTGCCTCTCTGTGGCCCCAAACATCTCCTCTGTAAATCACCAGTATATTTCACCTGCATTTTGTTGTTGGTGTACTCTGGAATTATTATACAATAAAGGTTTGCAACTAGCTACATAGAATACAAAGGTGCCTCTTCTCAAATATTTATGTCTCAAAAACAAATAGCAAAGGAACCCGCCTTGACCCTCCTGACTCAGAAAATCTACAGAAACTGCCTTGGTAGAATAACAGGATTCCTTCCACTTTTAGAGTCAAAATTCTTGCAAAATAATGGCCAAAGACCAGGTTCTGGTACATTTATTGAGAGAAAATACTGCTGTAACCTGAGAATATTCCAATCATCTTGGGCAACTTGCAGACTAAGGCTGCTAAATTGACAAAGTCACATCTGTGAATTCTAAGCAAAGACCCCAACATACAGGTCCACACCTCTGCCACTGCTGTTAGAAAACACATGTACTTACTTATTAAACTTAGAATAAGTTAAAAATCTATTTAAATATCTAACAGTAATAATGAAAAGCTGTGTCTTCAAATAGTCAAAAGCACTACATAGCATGTTTCTATAGACCCAGAAATTAGCCAGGATGTGCGCATTTGCAGCATAATTGTGCCACTAAACCTACAGCACCACCTTTAAATGGAGCTGACAGCTCTTCCTATCTATAGTAAAAACTCAGCCTGCTTAGCAGTAAGAGCTGTGGTAAAGAACTCACCCCCTCCACCTGTCTTCACATGGAACAGCCAAAATGTGCTCCACTTCCTTACAGTTTTGTTAGATGAAGTAGCGTCCACTGGGGACTGACCAGAAACCACTACATCTCTTTTGGACAGGGCCATGCAGTTGATAAGTGGCCTAATGTGTTCCAAACCAGAGCTACACAAGCAGAGCAGAGCAGCCAGCTCCCAGTATTTGACCCTGAATTTATATCACATACCTAGAGGTAGATCCACTGAATTTTTACAAGGACTTTGTATCCATTTTGTCTTTTTCATGAGTCACTGTAGCAGCACACTCCACAGCTATCACACCTAGCTAAGCCTAGAATGGTGCGGCTGTTCCTGAAGCACCTTGGTTTACTCCAACTAAATAAACCACTGAAAGGCTTCAGGAAGCTTTTCAGTACTGAAGCACATGCTGCTGACTTGCACCGACTAGAAAGGAGGGGTTGCATTTTGCCCAGCCCTTTGTCACTGTGCTCTAATCTTATGTCTAGCAAAGTGTAACAGAGAAAACTTTACTACCTTGTAAAGCAGTGGAGAAGCTCCTGTGTGGGTTTGAAAGCCCCTCTCTTCCACAACAGCTCCCACAGCCATGCTCCTCCATCCCCCTCAGCCACAGCTGCTCCCAGCCTCTCCAGTTAGAGCCCAGCTGGAGCTCAAGGCACCTCAGCATCATCCCTTCAACCATCACAACCTGTGCGGGTTTTAAACACTGCCTCTGGCCTCAGGGAGGATGGTTAAAAGTACTAATGACTGGGAAAAAAATCTTTTAGAAACACATTCACGTCTTCTCTCTAGAGTTATTTTTCACTCTGCATACTGCTCAGTTAAAAAAACCCAACAACTTCAAAGTCTCAACAAGCAATACGCATCAGAGCAAAAGGAGCAGACAGGAGGGTTCCACTCTAAGCTCCTGTGAGCTGATTTTGTACCAAACTAGACAAAACACAGCAAGTCTTAAGGCTCTTAGAGAGGACGGGGTTTATCACGGGTTGTGACTTGCCCCACTTGGCTGACATTTCGGCTCTCCAGCCGAGCCAGGAGCTTGGCGCACAGCACAAGTTTCCTTTCTCCTCAGTGAGGTATCGGATTTTCCTCTCAAGAATTCAGACAATTGGGCCTAAAGTTCACTTTTGCTGTACAGACACAAACCAAATTGACAAGATAAATTGCAAGAAAGCAAACAAAAAATACATTCTAAATTTAAAGCACGATACAAAGCCCGTGCAAAAGCTGAATCACCATTAGCGTTCCCCTCACAAAAAAAAAAAAAAAGCTATTTCCTAGAGGCAGGATGAGCAGCCACAGCCCTAGACCCACCACTGGCCAGGGCCAGTAGCCATTGAGGACTTCTCAGAGCCAACAACAGCCCAGGGCCAGTGGCCACTAGCCTCTAGGGAGCTCAGGCTCCTATGGAGCAGAGCTGGGTCCCCCTCCCACCATGGCAGTGCTCAGGAAGGGAGCTGAGTCCTATGCTGGGCTCAGATAGGGTTGGCGGGCAGGGAAGAGATAGAGAGGATCTAGCTGAGGCTGCTGGGGGCAATCAGGGCCCTACCAAGCACCTGCTCTGGAGCCTTAGAGAAAGCAGCTGGGAACTGGTGCCTGAGCCTCCCCCTACCCTGCACATTTGCCAACCTTCCAGCTCCCAGTGACCCCTGTGTTAAACCCTTTGTCCCCTTTTCTCAAGTGACCCCGCAGCTACACCTGGGTTTGTAGGGTCTGTCTGAGCCCGGTAGCCAACATGTGAATGTGACATTGAACGCAGAATCGGTTCAAAGTGGTGGGGAGCTGGCAAGTACCTCTTTGGTATCCAGCGTATCCCCCGCCACTGGAGAGCTGTTCCCAAAACCTTTGAAACCACTTGAGCCACGGGACTTTGAGGGGGTAATTCTACACCACATGAAGTGATATTTCCTGATAGCCTAAGTTGTCTTTTGCTCAATTTCATGCGTTTATTCCCAATAATACACCCTTCAGTCATCAAAAAAATCCTCTCTTCTTAGTGTTTGGACCCTTGCAGTGTGCTAGACAGTTCACATATCCTCTCTAGTCAGTGTTTCCTCATTCAGATATTTCTTTTGGAAAATAAACTTGGCAGAAACCAGGAGAACAGCTCTATTACCATCAAACCTCTTGTGAATGCAACTGGGAAAGGAAAGCTCCTCGGTTAAGTACTTCAATGTGCAAACAACACACTTCGGAGTTAATGGCAATCCCCAGAGCGGTGATTCGCAGAAGCTCTGTACGTGGAAATCTCCCTCCGGGACAGAGAAGGAGCTTGAACCAGCTTAGCAACTGAGGAGGCAGATAGTGTGTTCTCACCACTAAAGCACACGAGTTGGATTGTCTGAAGCTACTCTTGGCCCTGCCATAAAACTACTGTGTGGTCCCCTGTGACTTTGTTTCCCTATCTAGCAAATGGGTTTATGGGAATTTGGCTTCTTTTTCTTTCCTCGTAGTCTTTCAGTTCTCAGATTTCAACCCAGGGCAAGGGAAAAATCAAGGGGAGAAGACTACCAAAGAAAAAAGCTCCTGGCAAAACACCTAAGCCCTAAAAGCATCATCTTGTTCACCACAAATGCTGAAGGAATTAAAAATTTCCTTGTGCTCCTTGATGAGGAGGAAGCAAAACACTTTCCAAACTCAAAGAAGAATTTGTGACAAAGGCCTGTCAAAGGTCTGTAGGATGCTACCGACATTCCAGATTTGACTGGAAAGTGATCAAGAGAACAGGAATCTGTCAAAGGACATGACAGACCACTTCCCTACCCCAGGCAGCACAGGAGAGCTGGTGTACATGTAGCTGGGGTGTTATCAGACTGTACTTTGTTTGAAGTACTCTTGGTGCAAATATCAGCCGTGCTGGTGCAATACTGGCAGTCTCGTTCAGAGGAGATGCAAAACACCATTTAGTTTCCCTGGTCACTAAACAACTCCACTAACCACAACACTCACCAGAACGTAAATTTCATCCTGAGTTTGCAGTGCCCATCCCTGCACATTCATCGCTTCCTACAGGCAGTATGTCTCCTAACCACCTCAGCACCGGCACCCAAAACCAGCTGCAAGTTTCTTCATCATAACCCAAATTACGCAGTAGGCTTTGGATAAATTGCAAGAAATTGCAGCTGGATTTCAAACCTGCATGGGAAGGAAACCAGAACAGCTTTCTGCAAGCCAGAGATTTCTCCAGTCTCTATTTTCCAGGGCTAAAAAGCTAGAACAGAATCTAGCTTTTACAGAGGGGAACCTGATGAGGTCGACGCACAGGGACATACCATCCACCACCTCCAGACCTTTTTCTGAGTTCCTGCTCCTGGCTATTCACAGCTGAATAAAGGTGCCACAATGTTGTCCAGAAGCCAAGCAGTCTGTGCCAGAACAGGTTAATTGTGAATGGGCTTATCACCCAAAGGAGAGGGTCCTGTGCTTGAGAAAGTGTTTCAATAAAGAGAATTCTTCCTTCTCAGCATCAGCCTCCCAAATTGTTTTGGTTCAACTTCAGCCAACCTGCTTTAAGCCTCAGATTTCTTGATTAGAGCAGCGTAAGGAAGAGCTGGCAAAGCCATGCGTCATCTCCTTTCTGACAGCCCTTGTACCTCTTCCTGAGTTAAACCAGTACAGCACATGTAATGTGAGTTCATCTGCAGGTTATTTCCTATCATTACTGAAAGTGAATCATCTAATACCAGATGATGAGAGCTAAGTCCGAGCAAAGTCCTCCGTACAGTCTCCTTAACCACATGACAGCAACTCCCTTTTTCTGCATTATTTTCCTCTTTTTTACTACATCCTGCAAGACCAGGCTTAATTTTGCAGAAGTACACCATTATAAGGACACACTGGACAACATCTCCTACTCTTGTAATAGCCTTTCTCTGTTCGCTTCATAAACCATCATTTGCAGAAACTTACCATAAAATTTCATGTCTACCAAAAGGACTTTGAAGATTAATTGGACATTGTTGGTGACTAGCCTGGGACTCAACAGCAGCCCACTATGATGAACAATCGGAACACCTCTGCCCACACTATGTCTATCAAAAATATCATTATCCCATCACTTCATGTTTATACCCAGTTATTTATACAAAGTGGAGGAAAACCATGAAGAATACCCCTCACCTTTGATAGATTTTCAATGGGAGACTGAGGTCTTTCTTCAAAGGGATGTGGAGGAAGAAACTCATTTGTCTCTGCTCCATTATGAAAGCACACACGATTACCCCTCTAATCAATCATGTCCTTTGTGTTTGTCTAGTTTGGCGCGGTTTGTGTTTTCAGGGTTTTCTTTGTATTGTAAAGATTTCAGTCTTCTTTGTGTAGTCAAGTCCAGTTTATCAATGCACAAAAAAAGCTACTGGTATCAATCCACAGCTTGTCTGAAGAGACAGCAATGTTATTGCTGTTCAGTGACCAATAACATTAAGCGAGCGAGATGCATATTTCTCCAAATTCTGCTATGAAAACACATTTACAAATATGAAAGTGCAGTGACAAGATCTTTTGAGTTGGTAAATCAGAGTTATTTTCCTGGACCTACATCAGTTTGTGTCTGGGGTGCCTTGGTCTCCAGACTATCAGTATTCAAAATATACCTTCCAGTCCTGCTCTCTGTACAAAAGATGCTGCATGATCTCAGTATGTGTCATCAATGCTAAAAGGCTTTGTTTATAGATTTTATATAAATATATTTCTACTGCCATTGGTAGAAACACAACAGCAAAAAACATGCATAACAAAGACAAACCAAGTCCCGTACAGGGACACAGAATTTCCATGAAAATTAGCCTCTGCATCTCCAGAAGTTTACTGACTCATCTGCGAAATGTTATGTACCAAAAGTAATAATTTTAATGAAGAAGGGAAGAATAAACCTCTGCATTAGAACCAAAAACAAACAGTAGCGAAAGCAGTAAATGGAGCTAATAAGGTTAAACAAAAACATGAATCACCCATCCCAGCAGATAATATTTGAAAAACACTGAATAGGAACACACCACGGAGACAAGATGAGACAAGGTAAACATGTCGTGTAGAACAGATGCTGCAAAATGAACACAATGGCAAAAATAATTACACGTTAACCAAAGTGTCAAGAGAAAAAAGAAAATCAATATATTGGCAAGTTTCAAAATGGCTGCATCTGGTTTTGGACAACAGAATTTGCACTGCAAAAATCCCTCCTGCAATTCCAGATGCAGAGGAGGTGCAAGTCCAGCCTCAGCCAGGAATCCGTACACTGACATCTCTTGCTGGCTGGCTTGGGGTGTCTGACCCGGCTCGGGGTCTGAACGCAGGAATGAAATATTCACCTATCCCTAAATCATTGCCAGGTGCATCACCTGCTGTACATGCACAAGTGTATATGTATACATGAAATTTCAGAGGCTCTGAAGTTTAAAAACACACTCTGATTGTTACAGTTACGTTTCTCTATGCTTATAAAAAACAGACAAAGGAAAACTGTGATTCAGCAGGACATAACTCAGCTCCTACAGTTTCTGGAGCCAGAAGACCAACTAGTCCTTAGCTCTGAAGCAACATTACAACTTGAAACTGAGGGGAATTTTTCACAAGGACAATCAGCCACTGGAAACATCTCTCCGGTGGAGTGATAGAGTTCCCAACATTGGACACGTTTAAGATTGGTCTGGACAAGGAGCTGGGCCATCTTGTCTAGAACAGGCTTTTGCTAAGAAAAGTTGGACCAGAGGATCCTGGAGGCCCCTTCCAATGTAGCATTCTATAATTCTATTAAATAAATTATCTTTTTGATAATCCTGCTGCAATGGTTATGTGCACTGAACTATAAATAACAAAGATCCAGACCCATAACTGGAAATACAATAGTCTGAGGTCTGACCCCTCCTACCTGGGAATCTGAAAAAAAATATTCCTTCTTGAAATTGATTTACTTTTGCAAGAAACAATAATCAGTGAGTTGTGATCAAGCAGAAGCATTGCAACACACACAGCAGACAATTCCCACCAGGGATTCATGTTCCTCAGAAGGTAGAAAGGACTTTTTTTTCTGCAATTAGAATTCAGCCTCCCTCTCTTTTTCAGAAACCATAGAAAAATGGCTTTTGCTCAGCTCCACACTCACCCTGGCAGAGATTCAGCCAATGAAGGCAAAGAGTAGGTCCCGTAGTAAAAACACAGCAAAAAGGCAACTGTGGAGAGTTCAGAGTGGGAGGGGGAAAACGCCTGGGCCAAACACAGCGAATTTAAAGGGTAACTCTGATCTCTAACCAGACGTACTTTGAATCTTAGTGAGGGTGAAGCTGAAGCTGCTCACACAGCTGGAGAAACAGCCGCATGTGAGCTTGCTTTTGCTCTCTACGCACACCTACTGATGCGTGTACAAACCTACTTGGAGAAAGCGTTAATGTGACCAGGGTTTCACTATCATCCTAAGCTGTCTGCAGCAAAACTTTCACAATGGTAAAAAAAGAAAAAGGCACAAAACTGCAGCCCTACTAGACAAACATCTACAGAGCCAGAGTCAGTCAGGAGAACCCTGAACTTTGATGCGTTTAACGGCTGTGCTTAAGTAAGGTGAGAGAAAGCTTTTAAGAAGCTTTGAGCCCTATTCTGCCGCTTTTAAATGTTGTACTTGCAACTGACTGGGCACATCAGGAAAATCAGATCTCTCTTCACGCTTACAGCATTAGAGGTGGCCTGGGAAAACAGAAATAAAACTAATTAAATGACATAGCTGATTTATTTAGTCACTTCTTGCAAGTGAAATTAAAGAGCACATTTAGTGCTTAAACTTGTACATGAAAAGTCATCTCTCTGTAATAAAACTTTTTTTTTTTTTTTAAACCCCCCGAGCTGGACCCAGCTGCTTTTCATACATCTATAACAAAGTTTGTGCCAAATGAACTGCTTATATATTTTTCTAAACAAGCCCCACTTTGCTTTTTCCAATCAGTCCAGACAGATGGCAAGTAAAGAAAACACTTTAGTGTCAATCTGGTGGAGACCGTCACTGCAGTGCTTTTGCCAAGAAAAAACAGACTAAACATGAATGAGGCCAAATAGAGAAGCTTGTTTTACAGGCTGGAGTTACTAGAGTTCTCTGGACTTACAGCAATTCAACAGTGGCTTTAAAGTCCCTGCAAAGAAACGCTTCTCCCCTTTCCTGCAGCATGTAGCAACCAGATTCTAATGGGGTAGCCGTGTTCAGTCCATGCCAGCAAGAGTGGGTACTACATTTCTAAAAAAGCCAGCAAGAAAATGTTTGTTTTCTTTTGTTTTCTCTCGATGTACACAAATGTTTCGCCTCCCCGTCCCCCCTCCCCCGCTTTTAGCAAGTATGTTTTCCATTACAAAGAATGAGCTTTGTGGAATTTGCCTATGATGTTACAAAATAAGTCACTCCTATTGAAAGATCTCAGTGTTCATTTTTTGAACGTTATCTGCATTAATACCATATTGGGACACGTATCAACTCCAGCCTAATCTCTCTCATACCTGCTTTTGTGAATGCAGCTAATAACATCAAGAAAAAGGAAAGGGGATTAGGGAAGATCCAAAAGAAAAATTCTGCTTGACAAGGTGCTAGATTTTGCCTGCAGGACATTATTCAGGTTTGCATTATCCAGTACGCCTGGCACGTGAGCCACAATACGCTCCAAGTGCAGCAGGTTCCCTGCTTACTGCTTGCCAAGACCTGACCAGATACAGTAATCACTGATGCAAAATTAGTTCAAGTGTAGCGTATAAATCTATTATTGCCTCAAGACGTTCCGGACAGGTTCATTAGCTCCTTGGCATCCAGGCTTCAGCAGAGGTGGAAGGATCAGCACGGAGCGTACAATACAGTGTGTAAAACAGAGAGTCACATTCCGTTCAAAACTTTATCAGAGGAAAACTGCCATCAGTCGTCTCTGCACATCAAACCTGGGGCTTTTTGTAGAAAACAGAATTTCTGAAGACACTCAAACAGTTTTTATTGTCAGTGTGAGGTTCTCTTTCCTCTGAAGGGAAAAGGCTGCTCAACCATTATCAGGGCAAAGACACATTGGGCAGTACCCAGTGGCCAGCAAGACCCTGAGACAAAACAGGCTCACCATATTACATTCTCACAGCATTCAGCTTTTCTTTCATCATGCTTTTTTGTCATCCCGTCTGTTTTGATGCAATGGCTGGTAAGTGATATCCAGTCATTTAAGGATGAATTGCCGGATTCCAGTTCCTCTTCTGTACATCTTAAGCAGTGGTACAGATTTTCAAGGAGGTTCCCATGTTGGATGGCAAACATCTGGACCTGCTGTGTCATGAGCACTGCTGGGACTGTGGCAACGTTTGGTGGAAGAGTGGCTCTTTAGAAAAGTCTTACCCTAATAATACCGAAAATTATTTTAAAGTACTAACAACTATGAACAGACTGAACTATTTTCCTTGAGTAGCTTATTACAAACTGGTGTTGTTTTGCCATATTTCCCCACAAGAGCATTTAGTTATCAGTGTATTCACCAGACATTGCAATTTTCTGCCAAAGCAGATACAAGTTTAAAGAAAAGGATCTAAAGATGCAGATATGAGATAAATAATCAGGGATCAGTTTAAAAGATATATCCAGAAGAGAAAGCTTCAAAAGACGCTGTTAACTAGATTGCTCTGTCGTGAGGATATTCAGTAAACAGATTATCTCTAATAAGCTTATCCTGTATTAAACCACTAATGAGTCGATGCTGTGATAAGACAGTTGACAAAGGCAATGAATTACAGACATGCAACAATAGGAAGGGAACAGAACAGGCTTTCCCTTCTCCCGCAGTGCTTCTTGGTGGCTTCCTGCACACGCTCTGACTGCTGGTGAACCACAATGTGGAGGCTGTCCCAGCAGGGAGGACACCCTGGTTAAAGCTGGACAAAATAAGCACTAGAAAATTGTTAGGACAAGACAAACAACTCACTGTTCTCAAAGCCACCTGTAGAGTTTTCAGCACCTTCACAGAAAGGGAAGAGCAAACCCAGTGAAAACTTTGGCTGAGAGCAGAAGTGTTTTCCTGCAGGTATTTCACTGTGGAACAGTGACATAACAGTTTCACCAAGAAACTCTCAGATGTCAATAACTGTACAAAGATAATTGCAGTAATGGCAAAACAAGAATTGCAGCATGATTTTCCTCTCACTAAAATCAAGAGAATTGAAGTGATCAGGACTGAGGGGGCAAAAATGACATGAACAGAAGTTGCCAAAGACACCAATTCAGTGAAATCTATAGTATTTACAACCATTTCTTTGAACTGAGAGATGCATTAAGACTTGTGTAAAGTCACAAGACAGGTTCTCATTTTCATAGTAGATGAGATCACACTATTTCTGGGGCTCCCAAGCATTGGGTTCACAGAGGAGTCCCTAGACATACTGCATTTGAGTTCTGAATACAGAAGGCATCATCCAGTTTGTTAAAAATGTTTCTAACGACTGCAATAACAAAGTCAGCATTGATACAACATCATTTGCTGCATGCTGGAAGGAAATCATTCCATCCTCTCCAGCACATGCCAACGCATACTTGGTTTATGAAAGGATCAGGGAGCAAAGAAATTCTTGAACCAGTGAAAACCACAGGAAGTAATCAGAAGGATGCCTAGCTAATAAAAAAGAGGTTACAAATGCTCAAAGAGCAGCAGAGAGGCACAATAAAGAAAGGAGGCTGGTGAATAGAAAGATTTGGGAAAGTTGAGGCAATTACCCATTAAGAACTAAATTTTTGAGTCACGTTACAAATCAGCATGTCCTACCAAATCTAAGCAGGAACGTGCCAATTAGCAGAGCAAACATTCCAGTTCTGAGACTATCTGGCTGTCATGGCACGTCTTGGGAGGCTGAGCCGCCAGGTTCAGGCTGTGGACCCAGATGGTGATACCGGGGCTCCAGCCATTTTCCAGGGTTCCTCTTCAGAGTCTGATCAGGCATCAGCTCTAAAGATGCCTGAGAGACTGGTTATCATGAAGGGTGGTGAAAAACAGTGCAGTGTTTCCATAAGTTTTCACTATGTATTTTTCCACCCTCCAGAAAAAGCATGTTTGCTAAACACAAACCATGTAACCTTGTTGTCATGGATAATGCATTAATTATACAGTTCTACAATTAGCGACTCCAAGCTAAAAATAAATTTAAAAGTTCACAGGTTTGTAGGCTGTCACGGGAAAAATCCACAAAGTGTTTCTTTCTGTTTATTTAATCTGCTTGTGAAGTTGCTGTGGAAAGAGAAAAATAATGATGCATAGAAAAAAAATCCTCCTGAGAATCCAGTCATTGATTGAAAAAATGTTAATTAAGAATGCATGCCTTCAGAATGATATCTAATTTGGCATACAGGGAAAAAAGCATCTAAGAGAGAATTAAAGGCAAGTCTTGTGATAAAGATGCTTTGGTCTGGATTAAACTGCTAAAAGCCTCAGACTTTAAACATTGCAGAAAAAAAACAACACATACCCTACATATACCAGAGGGAGCATTAGCATTGTAGGGAAAAAAGCTTCCATACAATGTGATAGTTTATTATTGCAAAGACAGTGGATATAAAAAGTTTAATAAATCACTTTTCCTCCAATGCATTTGCCTTTCAGAGTTCTCTCCTTTCTGGAAAAGTGCTTACTTAAACTGTAGCGCAACAAATCTTTATTCTGCTAGCTTCACTGTCTGGCAAGATGCTGGAGAATGAAATCTCAATCTATAAACTAACAAACTCCAAACCTACCTATCTAAAAACACAACACAGACCCTCAGGCATTTAAATCCCATACCTGGCAGGTCACACCTAATTGATTCGGTCTTTCTCTTCACCATGAGCACACACAGGACACTGGCAATCCCCTTCCCCAGAGTGTGAACATGTCAATAAAGACTATCAAGACCCATGAGCTGTTTATCCAGAGTGTAAGAAAAAGGGTGAATACACTGATGCATACAGGAAGCAGACTGAGGCTTGTGAGTGCCTATGAAGGATCCACACAGGCAGATAAGTACTACAAACTGAGCGTGTTTGAACCGAATTCCGCTGCTCTCCCAAATCTTGCACTGTAACAAGAAGATAAATGTCCTCCTGCACGTGTTTGTTCCCATATACCACATCGTGCTGACAATCTGTATGCATTGCACAAGCAAAAAAAGGAAATGGATGATGAAGAAAACATTCCAAAGGTTTCATATTTGTGGAATTTCTCTTTTGCATTAGGCAATCCCTTTATTCTAGTAACTCACAAAGAGGTTACACATGCATCTGAAAGGGCAAACTCAGCCAAAACAAAATGCTCAAGTGAGTATCTTTATTTAACATGATAGATGCAAAAACATTTCCAACTATGCCAGCATATACTCTGTGTCAAGTAGAAACGTGCCCCGGATTTGGTTTGCTTCCTGGAAAGTGGGCAACACAGCCACAGAGTGGGGCTGGCCAATGTCTCGATTTCCCGTATTTCCTCAAGGTGGGTTTCTGTGGAAGTCTTGTCAGCAGCTCTGTCTGCTTTCCCACGGTGATTCATCACCATGCTGGCCCAGGTGGCCAGAGTGATATAAGCTAAACTGGGACTTGCAAGGAAGCACAGGAGCATCAGCACAAAGCTGTCATCAAATTTCAGATATTACCTAAGACTTCTAGACCCTTCCAAAATCCCCAAGATAAACTTCACATTTTAAACATAGGTGACCCTTGCCTGCTGACCACCAGCTACTGCCAGAAGAACCACCACCGCACATGCAAATGCTTCTTTGGAGGGGATTGGGAGCCTCTGTGGAACCAAACAAACACAGGTGCTTATATAGTTTGCAAAGCCTGGGAGCGGCCAAACCAAACCCTTTGAATCCCATTAACCCTAAACTTCGAGTTCAGAAAAAGAATTTTAAAAATCACAATTTTATTTGCAGAGCTGGAGCCTTCCTTCAGTGAGCTGCGCCCAAACCAGACCCAACTGCCTGTCCTTCCCTGCCAGTAGATCCTGTTGGGGAAGCAGGGCTCCCCAAGAGAAGAGTGAGGTTCCAGAATTTTGGCACATCTCTGCCTTTGAGGGTTTGATTTCTCAAACTTGTACAGTGACTTAGCAGGTCTGTAGGTAGGCATTAAAACCAAACTGAGGTGCATAGAAATAAAGCGTCTTCAGTCTGAGAGAGTGTAGCTGAAATACTCTGATCAACCTTATCAGGGAGGAAAAAAAGTGGAAAGCTCCAAAATCCATATGCAAAATGCCAAATTAGAAGCTTTCTGGGGCTGACTCTTGTATGCACCTACATTCTTCTGGTGTATTTTGGATATGTATACAAAATTTCACTGTAGACTCAGCCAGTATAAAATCCCTCTGTACTGCCGCAATGCTAATGATTTTCCAAGCATCCAAACTAGAAGCACTTGACTCCTTTTTTTTTAAAATACCATTGCCCCTTCTTTTTTCACTGAGAATTAGGAAACAGAGGCCTAAATTTCCAGATTCTGCCACTAATGTGTTGTGAGGATAAAAAAAATCTCACTTCAAACGTAGAACAACGGCAGGGAGGAAGAGGGATCACATGCATAAAACTCCCAAATATATCAAACGCTCCAAAAAATACCAGACATGAAAAATGTCAGTAAAGAAGTTAAGTTTAGAGTATGAAATCCAGACCCTTTCTCATTTTTAACTCAGTTAAGGTCCCCAGATCTCTGAAGAGTATTTTGTAATGCTATTTGCACTATAATTTCTTCTAATGCTCCTCATCACATGTCTTACCTCATCTGTGTTGTTCTGTGAGCAGAGGCACAACTGTCGGTTACAGTATTCCCTGAACACCTCAGTACTGGGTACTTTCAAGTGAGTAATTATTTCTTTGTAGTTTAAATAGATACAAAGAAAACAATCTCAAACCTCCTGTTAACTCTGCATTAGTTCTTTTCCTTTAATTCATTCAGACATCTAAGAATAGCATATGGGATAAACAGATTCAAATGTATGCAAATGTCTGATATTTACCCAAATACAGCTGAGGTTGAGTAGATGTGATCCAGCATAATGGAGAGGAGAAAAAACAGAGCTGCCAGCTTCCCCTGCAGGGATAGCTCCCAATGGCACGGGAAAAACATGAGCTAGTGCCGTCCTCTCCAAACTGTGAGCACTACTCAGGTGACAGGACCTTAAAACCCATCCCCTTTCTGCACTGATACCAGTGTCAACCTGGCTTCTGACTGCCTCACTTCCCTGAGCCGTCTCACCCCATCTAACAGAGCTAACAAGGATTTGTTTGGAATTTTATGCTATTTAAGGAATTGTCTTCTTTTAGGATTTTTAAAATGAAACCCCAGGACTTGTTCTCCCCGTTCCCCTTCTTACCTTCCTCCAAACCTCAGCAAATTTATCACAAGCAGAAACATTAGCGTTAATTCTGTGAATGTGAACTCGCTGAGTCAGCAAAATGTCCTGCAAAACCGTTCTTCTCCGTGTTGTTTAGAATCAAACAAAAGGGAAGGAGGCACGTGTCCTTTCCAAGGTGCTTGCTTAGCCAGCATCGTACCAGCAACACATCTTCTATGAACAGTAAACAAAACTCCTAATCTTAAATAAAGCTGTTAATGAGCAATAGAAGTAACTGTTCATGTGATCCTCAGCCATACTAAGAGGTGGAAGCACGAGGCAGAGGTGCCATTCTCCCCTCTAGCAACAGATTCTCCTCCTTCTGCCTGTTGTCAGCCAAGCCCACAGGTCTCTGCTGATGGGTGTCATCACACACATTGTGACAAGAGCATGGGACTCCAAGTAATGGAACATACTAAATCACGTGTTAGATCAGACAGTTGCACACTCCCACCTGTGCCACAGAAGCCTCTAATCTTTGTTGGGTAGGTAGCAGTTCTATCTGACAAATACTTTTAGAACATAGCAGCTGAGCTACCACTTATTACCGTTTCACAAGAGGGATTTGACCTTAGGACCTCATGAGGTTCTGCAGCAGGTACTGTTTCCACAGATGCTGCTTCAGTTGTGAAAGGTGCTACAGAACTGGCTCGCCTAGGAGAAATTTACCTCCTGTGTTTCCAGAGTCATGGGAACGCTATTGGGAAAGACATCTGTTCATTCTAAACCAGTGCATTGACTATGTTGTACATTTAATATCGCTATATATTATGCTACTATATGTTTTCGCTTAGTTTAAAACACAAAAGTACACCATAATTTCCAAGGAATTGAAAAGCATCCAAGGAATCAAAAAGCAGCTATTAAAGTCAAGTATACAGCTGCCAGAGTGAGAGGAGCGGGAATCAGGAATACACCAGCCCCGATTTCTACTGTGATTTATATCACCACAGTATCCATGACCCCGATGACAGGGAAGAGCAGTACCACCGAGGGGTTACTACAGACACAACCATCTCAGGTTAGACTTACCATGGGACACAAGTTGCTTACAAGGAAAATCTGATGCCTAATCTCCTTCCTTTGGTTTTCTCAGCTGCAAAACAGTCATACTAAGTATTTAGTTTCTGAACTACCTCCTGAGTAACGTTAAAAATATTAAAATGACACAAGTTTCAGCAAAGAAAAGGTATCCACTGCCTCTCTCTCTGACAGATAGCCCTACCCGGTTCTGATCCTCACACTTCTGGACCCCCACTCATTCTTCCAATCCCTCCAGGTTATGTTTTAGAACAATTTATATGTGAATGGGACATTATAAACTTTTTATTATTGTTACCCAGTGATAATAATATCTTGTACTGGAGTTCTACTGTTTGTATGGCATTTTCTGAAGTAATATATAACTACTTTTCAGAGAGAAACTGTTGATTTCCTGCTCTTCTTAGGTCAGAACTTGTCATTCTTGGGCAGAACTCCCACCAGAAGACTTTGTGTTTCCTCTGTATGTAAGCTGGCAGATCCTAAATCCTGTGCTGGGAGCTAATAGTGCCCTCATGCTGCTGGGCCTAAACTCCTCTTCACTGAGCAATCTAAGGCTCTGCTGGTTATGTACAGGTTCAGTTCTACGATTTCCAGTACTTCCCAAGTCCACCTGGGCCACAATTATACTGTGAACTGCTTCTTTCTGGCTTTTTGGCATCTATAGTTACAACCTTAGTAAGAGCAAGTTGGTGTAGATAACCAAGCCAGTGAAAACAGCAATTAAAACATGACTCAAACGTCAGCCCTCGCTTTTCTCTTCTTCTTTTTGTGAAGAAAAAAAAAAAAA
>WEIS01092574.1:0-18869 GCA_013389965.1 Todus mexicanus
CCAAGCTCACAGCAAGCCCTGAGCCACCATGGGAATCCATCTGCTTGTATAACAGCAACTCTGAATGATGACTGTGTGCCTCTGGGAATTAATTTGCTCGTGATAATGCTGTACTCGTACACAGAGAGAAACAGAGGGTGTTCTACAGAGTTGTATTTTTGCATAGCCTGAAAAAAACCCATGACCTCTGTTGATCAGAGCAGTCATTACACAATTATCATGCTCTAAAAAAGCAGAATCACACTGGTGGAATAGCTGAGTATTAGTCCATCTGTATGTATGAAATTCACTCTTCCTTGATCAAGTAAACCAGATCATAAATCATATTTCTTTAGGCAGGGGCCACAGGACTAAAGGTTCAGTATGCTCGTGTGTGCTTTTATAGGCCTCTGCATCACAACAACATGAATCCCAAAGACTTCTCTAATCAAACTAACTCGTGTCCACTGCAGTTGCAGAGCTGTCTCATCTGCATTGCAAGACCAAAAGAAACCTGCCAGTGATGCTAATGCTCTTTGTCATAGGATAACTTGGTTCCAAGGCTATGGAGGCTCTTCATTCTTCACTTGGGGTGTAGGAGCTTAGCTGCGGGAGTGGAGGTTGGGAGATGAAGAATTGAAAGATTGTTTGTGCTAGTCTAAGAAATGCTTCTGCAGTCCAGGCATGGTATTGAAATTCTGTTACCAATCAATCTTACCAACTCCACACCACTCACACAGTGTTTTCAATAAGAAATGAAGTTTTATGGGTGATTTGTAAATCACTCGAAAATTGGGTATTATGAAAATAGCTCTAGAAAAACACTGCTGATCTTCTTTCTTCCTGCTATTTTACATTTCCCACAGTCCAGTTGTGAGCTAATATTAATAACAGAAACAATTACCAGTTATGGGGTTCTTACATCTATGTTTATGTCAAGATAAAAACAAAGGTGGTGCTTAAAGCAAGATGGAATACTTGAGGCAAAACTCAGGAATCGTGTGCAAGTTGCTACCAGAAAGCAGTGGCCGTGCTGGAAAAAGAATTCAAGTTGCTTACCTCAAGCACAGCCATATTATACTGTATTATTTATACAATATGTTCTTCATCATACTAAATGGGATTATATAGCAAAAGGAAGAGTGAAGTAGCATCAGATGCAGGAAGCAAAGTCAAAAGTCTAATTAGTATTTCCTTCTGTAATTGCGCCAATGTATTTGGTGTGTTGTAAATAATAAAATCAGTGCTTTTTCCAAGAACACAAAAATATTAGGTTTTCATGACTTGGGGAAGGGAACTGCATTGTGTCTGGACGGGTAGTATTTACATGATAAAAGCTGACCTTTTGCGACAGGGAAAAGTTAAACAATGCAGCTTCACAAGAGGGTGGTGAAAAGGGAGAGCAGAACATCAGCTGGTACAGTGGAAGCTAAACAACATTTTCGTTTGCTCAACAGATTCAGTCTTTTCAGTGTTCTACCCACTACTGCAGCTTCCTTTGATGCAAATAAATCCCTCCTCTGCCTCCTTTCAAAGTACAAATCTACTTTGTATGTCCTTGCTTTAATTTATTTATCTGGGGAAGCTTAGCTCAGGGACAGCATCTGTGAAATTCTAGCTTTTACGGGTAAGGACCGTATCTGAAGACATGCAGGGATTATTTTGTTTAGATAATTGTTTAATGAGGTTTTTCTAAATTAGTGACAGGGAGAGAGCAGCAAGCAACCACATTAGGATTCTAATTTCTGCTTTCCATCAATATTAGAGGTAGATTATGCCAAAAAAGACAAGGATTTGTTAAAACACACAGTGGAAACTGTCTCATTTCATCATGCATAGGGCCAGAACCTGGCCATAAATAAGATTTTTAAATGGAGTTTGTCTGTCCAAACAGCTCTGTTGTAAGTGAACAGCCCTCTCTAGATCCTGACATTTTAACAACACGCTTGACATAAAGAACAAGCACCGTGCTTCTCTGACACATGCAGCTTCTGTCTTCACCTTGTTTAAATGTCAGGCAAATCTTACAAGAGCTACATCTTTGTCAGGGTATTTCAGAGTGAAAGAACCTCTCATATCTGTTACTTCCCCGTTGAGCTGGATTCACATGTGCTGTGTGAATGTGAAGTTTATTTAGCTGCAACATTTTTTTGCGGCAATGACGTAGCTGTATGGAGACTTCCACCAAGGTCATCCCAAAGATTTGCTTGTCACTCTTACTCAGGCAAGGGTCACAGCAAATGGTGGCTTTACCTCAGAGTAAGACCTTGCCTGGGTTTTGATGCCTTTAGGGAATTAGACTTGAAAGAAACTTGCAAGATATTGGTTACTCTTACTGCGCGCATCCGGATTTTAGTTTTATTGTGGCATCCTACACTGTAACCGTTCTGAAATATATGTCTGCTTGTATTTTCTTTTTCAGCATGCACTGCCTTTGAAGGACAAAGAATAGAACATTTCTTTCAAGTTAGGCAAATTCTAGTTTTATATCCAGGATGTTAACAGCGTACCTATTTAAAGAAATTATTTCATTGGGAAATAATTTAATTTATCAATATCACATAATCTGCAGTTAGTTCACAGTCTCTCACCCTCTTAAATCTATATATTGCTTTGATTTCTTTTTTTCAGTCTCCTTGAAAAAGACTCTTGCTATTTGGCGCTTCTTTTTTTTTTTTCTAGATTGCCTCGGAACCAGAGCTCCTTCTTCAGATGAAATTATTAAATTAGCAGAAGCAAATGTCTTTTGGTCAGTTCAGGAACTGAAATGCATGGACGCAGGGACTTTTGACAAAAATGTGGACCTTCTTGGCACTGTCTCAGGTTTTAATAGCTCCCAGCTTATTGCCTTGAAGGAAAAAGCCAAGCAGGTAACTGTCCTGTCTATGAAGCAAAATTAAATCCATAATTTGATTTGCTGTTATTGAACCATGAAGTTCTAAAATAACTGTGCTATGGCAATGTCACTGCTGCTGCAATAATAGCTATTATTTGCTGGAAAAATAATGTGATACGGTGATAGAAGACTTGCTTTCCCTTGCTTTAGAATCAACAGGCAAGTAGTTCTGAGCTATTGGCAGCTGAAAATCTTAAGTGCTTTAACTTTTTAATTGCTTTTCAATTGCTGGCTCCTCGCTTTTCTTTTATAAAAGAAAAAACAGCAAGCAGGACTATAGGCTGTTGATTGGCCTGCTGAGAATTAAGCTGAGTGTTAAACTGTCTATGTCCATGTTAAATATAGTTTACAGTGGTGTAAAGCCAAACTGACTGAAAGAGACTGTTATTAGCTGAATAAAGTTTGTTCTCCCACTTTCTTGTTACAGGCAGGGACAAACCCATCAGTAAGAGATTTTAGAGAGGAAAAAAAAAAGCATTTAGTCTGTCTTTACTGGGGCTGCTACTGGTGAGAAACACAGCAGAAAGAAGACTTCTATCTTTGCTGGGCTGTAGATTCATAGAGAGGAACGGGGCTGTAGTCTAAGCTCTCGTCACCACTCCTGCAGCACCGCTGGCATCTCTTTCTTTGAGTGCAGCCATGCTGCTCCTCTTGAGCTCCTCAGAGAGGTCTCTACCCTGGGCTCAGCCCGTACCTGATGTCCATGCTGCAGCAGCAGTGCAGGAGGCCAGAACTAAAGCTTCTCCCTATCTAGCACTGCAGCGCAGGATCTGTGCCAGAGTACTCGGGGCAGAGTGCTGTGCTGGGTGCAGTTCAGCATGCTGTGTCTGGGCCAACGCATCAGCAAAGTGTCTGTGCTCTGAGTGGCACTGCCTTGGCCAGCTGTGGGCTGGGAGGGAAGTCAGACATTGCTCCATCCCTGTTGGTGTTGCGCTCCTCCCTGGGGCAGCCTCCTCTCTTTGCTTTGTGCTTGCCTGCACTGCCGGGGAACAGGTGGCGTCCCAAACATACATTCTTCTTCTCAGCAAGGAGAAGCCTTGGTTTGGCTGCAGAAAACCCAGGGGTGAGAAGGTTACCATCTTCAGCTTCCTGTTTCCAGCATCTGATGGAGGTTATCTGCTCCCTGCTTCCATCTCTGCCTGACTCACTACTCTGTAATCCCGTTCTGTCAGAATGATCCAATGATTTAGAAGTCCTTTTTTAGGCTCCATCAGATCATTCTGACAGAATGAAGTTAGGAAGCATCTACAAGTGCAGTTGGCTGCAAGTAGTACACGTGCAGATGGTTGGATATCTGAGGGCTGTGACCTCTGGAGGAAAGCAGCAGCAGGGCACAGGGTGGGCCCGAGCAGCCTCTCCTTAAATCAGCAGTTGCGGACAAAGTAGTGGAGCTGGCTATAAACTTTTGGGCACATAGGGCCAACAGTGCCAGTTTTAGCAGTGAAGCTCAGCTTTTAAAACCCCTAAAGTACAGGTGCTCCGAGAGAACTGGCGCTAACAGGATTTCCAAAAGCAGATGGTGACTCTGCAGTTCTGTCTCTGCTGCCTGATTGCAGTAGAACAACAGCCCACTGCATCAAATGCATTCTTCTCAGGATAGCTTCCCTCTGTCAGCACAGAGACATGTGGGTAGCAAAAGAGAAAAGACAAATCCGTGAAGAAAATAAAACCAATGCTCATCTGAGATAGTGGGAACTAAAATACTTTACAGCAGTGCAACATAATGGTATACTTAGGGTGATACCTGCTGTAGAGAAATCGCCAATAAGGTTAATGCACATATCCCAGCTATATTCACCAAATGAAAGTATACTCAGTCTGTGTAAGATGGATTGCTGCTGAACGTGAGACCTGAGAAATCGGGCAGTGCAGGCAAAGTTCTTTGAAATTACGTGCGTAACATGCTGTTATGTTATTAACTAAAGGGCATCTTTGATTAAGGGTTTGATTAAGCCAGCTTTAATTTCTCCTAAATTGATTGATTTCCCCTAAAAGAAACTGTGTACTACTCATGATCCCAAAGTAATTCAAAAAGTCTAGTTATCAGATTGTGCCCTAATGAAAGTAAGAAGCTTAGCTCACTTGTAAGTGGAAGGTCTCCAAGCTCTGCAATAGTAACAGATGTATGGATCTGTAGTCTCTAGGTGAATGAGGACAAAGGAGTGTTTTGGTTTCGTGTGTTGTTATTTATATCATTACATTTGAGATTTCATCCAGCTTGTCGGATAATACTAGTTATAAAGTACTTCAAATTCTGTAGTTTATGACCTAGATTATGACATTTTTAACTGCCTGTGTTTCATGTATCTCTTCAGCTGAAGAATTAAGAGCTTTTAAATTGGGCTAATGCTTTTTACTATCTATTTTCATTGGAAAAGATTGACATTTCCCAGGCTTAGTCCCTGTTTCTTTATGACATCATAAAACCAATACAAAAGATCCAGTGGAAATTCAGTCAGGAGGTACAGGTCCAGCAAAGCATCTCTTAAGTGCTTAACCCAGGAGTCATAGTTGAGAAAAGCACCTCAGCAGTTCTGAGGCTGCTCGGTGTTGGATACGCACATTGGTATGAACAGCAGATAATCTGCAACTCTGTGTAAGGAGTATCTTGTTCCAGAGATCTGGACCTTCTGTGTGCCAAGAGGCAATACTTTGGGTATTGGAACTTTTAAAGCCAAGGGGTTTGAGAATGGTGTATATAGAGAAGATTCATAACTATTTAACATGTATTAATGAATCTCTTCTAAAGGTTTGGGGATCACTGCCAGATTGGAAGAGTTATCATATCATTTCCCTGGGCCGCATTGCTCTGGCACTCACTGAACAGGAAATGGAAGAGCTGGATTTGCATTCTATAGACACCATTTCTGTACTTAGCCAGCAAACAGAATGGACTTTCACCCAGGTGAGTATGTTATTGAATGTACTCTTGGCGAAAGGCTCTGCCTTCATGCCCTTTGGGACTGAAGTTCTGGAATCACCTTGGAAACAGACACAGCAATCTACGCTACTGCCTGCTGCTTTTCTGCGGCAGTGACTCCAGTGGAAGTGTTCAGGTGGGTCTGCACCGATATCTGCCTGGCTGCTGGTTTCTCTGGTGAGATGGCCAAGAGGACATCATTCACTGTTAATTGTGGTGGTGACGAGTATACTCTTCACATTTGCCCACTAAGTAGTAGAAAGAGGGCAGCAGCTCCTCTCACACTGGCCCCAGAGTAGACACTGCTTGCTAGGAGACACTAGCTCTTCCTAACCAAGCAAGAGGAATCACCGAAGAGGTAGTGTGTTCCCCAGTCCCAGCATCCATTGCCCTAGAAACCTAAGCATATGAGCAAATATGCTCCTCTTATCTTCCTTTCCTTGAATAATTTCTAGTTATGCCAATGGGACTTTCATAGTAGGAGTTAAAAAGCTTTTATTTCTATATGCAATTGGCAGCATGTTTCTGACTCTGTGACCTACACCATCAGGGCTTCTTGACTGCACAGATGCTGGTGTGGTGGCAGCCAGCTTTGGCAGACTATAGCAAATCTGTTTAATAGGTTCTTGTTCTGAAGAGCACCATCAGAAGGAAGCACTTGGAAGGATCTTATACAATACTACTTGGCTTTTGAAGTTTCTTGCTGTCAGTAAGAATAGTGAGTTTAAAGAGATTCATCCTGCCTAACTTCAGTTGTCTAAAAGTTAGGCAGCTAGTTTAAGCTAGACATTTGAGGCTCGGTGTTGTGGATAGGTCAGGAAATGTTGGAAGATGCTTATTTCTTTCACTGACTTTGGAGGGTGCCTTGGTGGCAAGCTTAAGCTAGACACAGAGTTTTTAAATGGTTAGTTTAGGGTGAACACCATCCCAAATGACTTTAGTCTTGCAAAGGCATTTTGGCACCGGTATCCCATTCATATCTGAAAATTAATCTTAACCACAGGTAACCGCCTATATATGACACTTAAATAAGACAAGACAACCCAAGTGTTAGAAAACCTGAAAATTTTATATTGATTCCCTTGAGTAATTTATGTTGTCTTCCGGCTTGCTTGATTAATGGAATTGGACAGTTCTGCTAGGCAATTCAATGCCTGTTTATTCTGGTGAAGTGCTTCTTGGTGACCTGGTAGAAGAGATAGAGGGTACTTTCAAATCACTTGCACTTGGGAAGCGGTTGTGTAACAGCGCCCTGTTTAAGTATCACATATAGATGGTGACAGTGCTCCTCCTGAAGGCCATGACAAAACTCTGGTTAATCACACTGGGGAGGCTCAGGATTATAAGTGGTCCGTAGCTTCTGGTAAGATTTTGAGCTTCTAGTAACAAAACCTTCAATAATATTTACTCTGTTCATATATGGTATCTTACTGCTTTTGTAGGCAAGGTCTATTTTGCGAGGTTTTCTAGAAGACTCTGGCCAGACGATCAGTACACTAAAAAGCTTTGATTTAGTTGGATTAGGAGCTATTCTCTGTGCTTTGAACTCCACAGAAATCATGTCCATAAGGGCTGCTGAATTCAGGTACTGCATTTAATACTTAATGAAATATTTATTAGTATCTATATTGATAAAATGTATTGTGCAATTTGTTTTCCTTCAAGATTTCCAGAGCCAAAAGGATGCTTTTTTACATGTTAAATGCTTTAGAAAGGTAGTAACTGTTACAGAAGGCATACACTAGTTGTTTACAATACATTCTATTTTAGGTTTCCTCTGCCATTTACATCCCGCCATTTAAGTATTGCATTGAGAAGCCCACGTTTTTGCTCAAAGAATTAAACATTTATATGCAATTTGTATACATATGTCTTAAACAGAAAATGAGTTTACAGTATTCTTACTGCAGACTAAGTTTACTCTGGGCATGTTTAGTATTGCAGGTAATTGCAGCATGTAACATTAACCTTGTTGCCTTTTGTAGTGCTGCTGTTGCGAGAATAGGCCTGTTGTTCTGCAGCACCCCTGTTTTGAGACAGTTTAAGAAGGTGACAGAATCTGCGTTTGGTACTGCTACCAGCTGGAACGGCTCTATTTTACAGGAGATTGGTGTTATAGCAGGTAATAAAATTCAGACTCCAGATGGTGATGATTCCTAAGCATTGTCACTAAGCATTAAGAGACAGATTCACGTAGCAGTGCATTTTGCTAGACTGGCAACAGACGTTTCTTACAGAGAGGAGTCACCTGCAGGGATGGACATCCAGCAGTTTCATTAGCACTGAGGAGAAGTTGTGGTATTCTCCACAATGTTCTCTGAATCTGCTCAAACTGACCTTGGGGAGCACAGCCTGAAGTCTGTGAACACACATTCCCTAATAACACTGCTTATGATGTTATTGATTTTTATCGGTTGTCTCTTCTCCAAGATAAAGGAACTCAGCTAGAGTACATTTCATATCGATGGGTAAGGTCAGGTGATTTGTTATGTCGGAATATAATGAAAGAAACAAAACAAAACAAGAACCAGTATCTCTCTCCATAATGCACTAGAGTAAACAATTTGTTAGATATTTACTATAAACGCTTAAAATGTGTATTAGCCTAAAAATAAATCTAATGAAAAGAATATTAACTGAGTTTCGTTCCTATTGTTTGGCTTTTTTTTTAGGTGGTTTGAATGAGGATGAATTAAAAGCTTTTGATAAAAACTTGATGCCATATTTCCAACCAACAGCAATAAGACGTATACCTCCTGAAATTTTCCAAGTAAGAGCTCAATGACTGAAGAATTAACCAAATTTATATCATTTTTCCTCTAGTATAAAATAAATTGGAGCACTGATTTGTAGTTTGCTTTTGGGTTTCAGTCAGAGTTTTTCTATGGTGTGTTAAGCGAGAGGCAGTCAAGGATCTGAAACATTAACTTTCAGCTGTATTTGTGATACCCGTCAAATACTCTAGGCAAGCTTTATTTATTCTTCAGAATGCATCCCAAGGAAAAAGCAAAGATTCTAGGGTCAGAAAGCAGGGAATGGACTCTGTCTTCCAACACTCTATTGAGATCTGAGTTTTCTTCGCTGTTTATTAACATTTGCAAGCGTGCTATCATAGCTACAAATTTCTCTGCTATCTTAGGAGCTTCTTTATCATCTTAAAATCTGGCAACATTCTCCTGAGTTAGCTCTGAAAAACAGATTGTACAGGCAGATACAGATCGGAAGGGAATTATATCTAATTAGAGCAGTTCTGAATGTGGACCAGAAATTAGAACATGGATCTTGAGATCATTGCCCTCGACTTTATTTGACCTAGTGACAAGATTAATATTCTGCCTAGGCTGGTCTCTTTCAGATGCTCAGGCAAGCAATGTACTTATGGGCAGATGAGCTAAACAGATAGTTAACTGTGTCAGCTTCCATAAAAGAGAAAAACTCCTTGAACACTTAACTGTTCTGCACAGTACCGCTGACAGTTTAGATAAGCCTGAAATGTCCTTAGTGAAACTATTTCTTTGAAAAGCAGGCAAAACTGAAGCTCTATAGCATCTTGTAGAATTTCTTTCAAATAGCACACATTTTTATTAGGAAGAATAGGAATGATGCTACAAAATGTGCTTAGCAAATAACGGGACACTTTCTTGGAAGAGTTTTCTGTATTTGAAAGATTCAAAGCAGGTTTTGGTTTTGCATGGGTTTGCAATAGTTTCATTTTATGGCTGTATACAGTATTCAGATTTTGATTTATGACAAGTTATGTTGTAATTATAGCCTTTAATAGAGTTAAGAAGCAGCTCAATTTCTGGCCCTGTAGGCATTTATATGAATTTGGTAGACAGTGAAAAATCAGGAAGGGTTTGCTCCATTGTCTGACCTACTTGGAAGGGGAATTTAGTCTTTCTAAAGTAGAACCTGGATGCAGAATTGTTGCAGCAATGAAGGCTTGTTGTGTAGGAGGGCTAAAATTCTTGTGACTGCAGAATGCTAACTAGAATCAAAGCAATCCAGCATCCCCAATGCATGCTGTCTTTGCAAACTGGTTAATTGCTATGTGATACAAGATAATTACTGTAAGGTTATGATTGCCATGTTTAATTTTTAAACAGGAGTTTTACTGTGACCAAAATTGGAAGATTTTAAATCTAAAAGAGAAAATTGAATAATGACACTGAAGCATGGAGATTTTTAATCTCATCGCTGTACTGCTAGCTATAACCAAAAGTCAAGCATAGGCTCAACTGAGGTTGCTTGGAACAAATGTAAGAGGAAATAAATGAAAACACAACAAGGTCTGTGATGTCAGGTGTCTTTGACCAAATCAGAAAAGAAATGGCTAGAAAAGTAAACTCCAGTGATATACTGAAGTGTCCAACACAATGTTAGCATAGAAAGCTTCTCAAGCTGTCAGATCTCAGCAGCAAAGGGTGAAAGACAGATGAGTGGTCACTGAAATAAATGAAGGCAGGAGATTTTATTTAAGTTCTGTTGAGCTCTTTTATAGCAACACATGTCGAAGGCTACTTCCCCTCATCCGAAATGCAAGACAGTGCTGACTTCTGATTCCTTACCTGCCTCAATTTTTCTGGCTCTCATTCCTCCTAGGCATTGTCCCCAGAACAAATAGCAAACCTGGGCCCTGAAAATGCCGCCACAGTTACCAAATCACAGCGTGAGCGTCTGAATGCATCACAGCTCCAGAGCCTTCAGCTAGCGCTGGACGGAGCCAGGACAAGCACCACACAGACACAACACGGAGCAAGTACTACCCAGGCAGTGCAAACCCCAGCTCTGAGCGGTGAGTAGAATTGCTCCCTCCTGCTGCTGCTGCAGGGGGAAGGACACACACACCAGTGGGGAGTGCAGTCTCCTAGCATCCACTAGGATCAGACCTGTATTTTGAAGGTGGGTTACAGTGTTTCTCTTCGGAGCTGTATATCTTAAACTGGAAGTGACTGTTCTGACTGGTGTCACCTTTTGAACAGCTGAAAGTAACTAGGATTCAAATGCTGGATTTTCCTGCACTGCTTTGAGGTGGTGTAGATAAGGCCGTACTAGACCTGAACTGTATCGTGACACTAAGACATAATGCTTTCTGCTTTTCAGGTGCTCCTTGTCTGAGTGGCTTTGGCATCTGTTTGTGTGCTGTGTTTATGCCGCTCCTGCCTTTCTGAATCCATGAGTATTAAGCTTCAGGTAAGTTCTGTTTTCAGTCAGAGGCAGCTTTATAACAGAAGCAAAGTTCACCTGTTACAGTGGTGGCTTAGCAGTAGCAACACAGGGTGAAGGACTGTGTGACCTTCTTCCTGTCTTGAATACAGAGATAATTTCTCAATCATTTTTCTGTATTACAAAGGTGTCTTGTTCCTCTGACAGTCTATCTTGGAATCTAATCAAGGGGAAAGCACTTTATCTTATCTTATCTTTACTGTAAAGTCAACCTTATCAAAAGTGTATTTAAAATTTCATGTAATGCCTATCCCTTACTGCATTGTTATTTGGAACGTGTTGGTATTAATCTGTATTTTTACCTTGTTCCAGTCTATTGATAAGATTTTTATTCCACAACTGCTTTGATAATCTCCAATTAAAATAATGTTGCCATTAACTTTTATTTGATTTTACCATTTTGACAGGCTAAAATTTAACAAGATTACTGGTGGGCTTAAGGTATAAATTCCAATTAAGAAAACTAAATGCCTAAATGTTCTACTTAGTCTTCAAGACTGCAAGTCAAGGTATGTCAAAAGACTTAATATTTTTCTTCGCCTCTTGATTTTCAGTGTCCTGAAGCTTACAAAGAAGATGCTAGAAATAAAGAGTCGCAGCTCAGCATGAATAGTAGAATCAGGAGGCTCTGAGATGCTTGAGTGCAAAGGGGCTAACTTCTTAAAAGCAACACCTTCATCAACCATCATACTGTGAAGTATCCCCGTTCCCTGCCTTTACCATTAACAACACGGGATCCCTCCAAATACTTCAGACAAATTTTAAAACTGGAAATGGCTTATCTGTCTCAGGAGAAAATCACTGAAAGATAGGAGGAGCCTGAGTGACCCAGGGGACAGGTAGCAGGTGACTGTTACTTGGAGGCTGCTGTATTGTACTGCTTTTTAAGTGGCTCATTTGGTCACACTTATTGTATCCATCTGCTGGGTTTCCTTCTTTGAGTGTACATTCCTCTGGACGGAGGCTGTCCTTCTGTGTGATGTAGTAGAAACCATACTAAAAACTACTGCTGTTGCAATAAATAACTTAATCTCTGGGCTGCTGGTTTAAGTCCTGCTCAGATAAGAAGCGATGACGTGTTCTTGTAATTTAAGCACCTGTATGAAATGTAGTTCCCCAGGGCTGTATGTATTCAACGCAGAACTGTTGACACAGAGGGCATTGGCAATACTATGACTATTTTGTGCGACAAAATGCACCATGAGATAGTCCCTTCACTTCATGTGGATTTGAAGTGTACACGTGGGAATAGCAAGGGAAAACTGTTCACTGAGTCTACCAACTACTAGGACTGTCAATCCAGTACTTTCCACAAGCCCTGTAATAACTAATCTCTCATAATTATAAACCAGAAATATTTTCATGTGTTTTATCAACATACGGCTTACGTGTCTCATTTTTCATGCCACGCCTCGGTATTTTAACAAATGGAAAAAACATATATTAAAAATCTTCTGCATGTGAACACACATTTTGATGTCATTCAATGCTAAGAATGCATGGTACATTTGCCATTGCAAAAGTCTTTATCTTTTCCAGACTGAAAAAGACAATGCACAGGTGTAAAAGTTTAGCTCTTTCTGTAGTAAGTGCCTTTCATTTTTTTTATCTGTATTTCTCCATGGCAAACATTACATGTAGTTTCTTGGCACTGAAAGCAGAGATTAACAGCTTCCACCACAGTCCCATATAGACTGTAATTCCTGCAGCAGCAGGAGCCAACCTGATTTTCAGGGCTTTGTTATTGGCAAAGTAGGCAGTGAGAGCATGACCATTTTTCACCCCCTCCTGTTCCCTCGCCTCTTTTAGCAATCTAGGAACTGCCTTTGCCTATAACTAACCCTGGCAAGTGTGACATGATGTTAGAGATAATACCACATGCTTTAGTTTTTCATTTTACGAGCACAGAACTACTGTTGCTACAAACTGCCTTGCACCTTTTTCTCCAGTGCTGGCAGTAAGATTCCAGCTTTTCCTGCTGCTTTTTTCCTTTTCTGCATGTAAACAGTGGATTGTGACATTTATTTAAATAGAAGAAAACTTGGTTTAGCAATCCCAGCAAATACATGCAAATACCCACTAAAACCAAAAAATGCTTCAATGGATCAAATACATTATCTGGGTTTTCACATTAAAAACTTCTCTCTCATTGAGATGTGAAAATACTAAAAAGTTGTTTGATTTCTAGAAACTACCCAACTTGAATTCTCTGCACACTTCAGTGAAGATGCAGGAGAATGTTTTCATCGTCAAGAAGACTGTCAGCATTTCCAGTTCAGCTGTGTAAGTCAGATATGTGACTTAGCTATACGAAGCACTTCAAAAATCTGTATGAGCTGAAAATTATCTTCTTCTGTCAATATACCTGGGAGTGATTCCGTCTGCAATTATGTGAGTCAGAGTTTAGCTTTTAATTGGAGCAGGAGCGAGCTCTTTGTTTTATGCCATCTGTGCTGTAATTTCTTTCAAGCACAAGTGCTTTTAAATAGCTGGACTCCTTGATTATTTATTTATTTTATTAAATTAATAATTATGTTAATAACTTCGGCATTGCATTTACATTTGGTCAAAGACCTATCTATTTCTTGCAAGAGCAGTGTAGGAAGGGTCAACGTGGAGCACCCACTTAATGTTGCACATATTTCACGGTGAGATTACAAATCCCATTTGGTTCCCAAGATGGTGTGAGCTTCTTGGATGGCGAGTATTGTAGAAAAGCAATTTTACTTTTGCCAGCATACCTCTTGTAAAGGTCACTGATGGAAAACCCCATTCTACAAAAACTGATTCATGGGATACCTCCCTCAAAACTGTTGAAAGTCAATTTCCATGGGAAAAATAGATGGAAAAGAGAGAAGGATGGCGAGCACTGGTATTCACGGTATGTGATCCATGTGTGTAATCTGCTATCCATTCACAGTTGAGCACTCTTCCATTGCTAAGAGGAAACTGGAGGAACCTTTCATTTTTACTCCTGTGAAACAAACCCCAGAGCCCCTTAATGCAGGCACCCACACCATAGGATGCTGCTACTCGTAGGGATCTGTCCCCTGTGTGTGTGTAGCACCTACAAACTGCACACGATCGCTTTCACTGGAATGCATTGATGGGAAATGTGTCTCGGTCCCTCTCTTTGCACACCAGCAGGATTTGCGGGACGAATACACTATAGAGAAATGCTGTATAACGATTTCTTTGATCCTTAAAGAAATGTTGCAGTTTGTTGTGGGTAACATTTGCTTCAGCCAAGCTTAATTTCCCCTATATCCTTTTAGTTCTAACATTTATATTTGAGAATGAAAAAAACCCACAACCAACCAACAGATTAATGCATAAATCTGCTTTTCAATATATATCACGACAATCATTTTTGTATCTGCGTATCATGAAAATTGCAGCTCTCCTCTCCGCTGGTGACTGCTCTGATGGTTGCTAGGCACTGCCGTACATACTGCAGGATATACATGCGCTTGTTGACAGCCTGAGATAACTGTTGTAGGCTGAGCCCTCCTGAGTGTTGTGAACCATGTGACAGGTGGCCCCATCCAGCAGTGGGTACAAGGGGGTATTTCATTTAATTCATTTGATTGGATGTAAGATTCTTAAGGAGTTAACAGATGGGAAGAAATTCTTTGTTGGCATATCATCTCAGTGCCTGGACACCTTTATATTCAGAACTGTGTTTAGAAAAGACAAAGGGGCTACTAGTTCTGGATCACAAATAGAGAAAATATCCCTACACCTGGTACTGAGGAAATGCCACATTTGTGGTGTCTTTAAATCCCTGAAGATAAGAAAACAACTACTTATCCGCAGTGTCTGAAAACTGTCCCTGTTAAAGTTGGCATTATGGCTGTTGTCAGGTTTTGTAGAGTACACAGAATGTTTGACTCCCAGTGATCTCAATCTGTCACATCAGAGCTAACCAACACTTATCAGGGTGAGGTTCTAAAGATACTGCTTTAAAAAAAGATGGCATCCTTCTTTAATGTTAAGAAGCCCTTTATGCCTCTGTATAATCTGCTCAAATATTCCAGATGCAATTATGTACTGCATTACGGCAGATTTAGCTTATCACTTGGCTGCTGCGCCTATCTTAGGATCATCACCACCCGATTTATTTTCCCATAACAGAGATTGCAGCCCCATCATATTAGACTGGGACCCTGCTAGAGTCCCAAGGTCTGCCCATGTCGAAGCAGAAGTGAGACGTGCCGCCCAGGCGTGCCAGCGAAACGTACCTTGGGTTATGGGACGGGTCCGACTAATTCAAGTGACACTCAGAAATAAGCGAGGAATTGAATAATTGCCTGGAATGGGTCGCTTGGGCAGGTAATCCACAGCACTGGCCAGAGTGCATTGGCTGCTCTTCTGCCTCTCACTGTGTTGCGGTTACAGATGCCGCACGCACCCCAGTGTGTGCACAGCCAATTACAGGAGATCAGTCGAGGAGCAGTAACTCGTTAAACTGCCATACCTCGCTCCCTGGCGATAGGCCATCTTCCTTACAGAGAAGTAGAAATCAAATTTCAAATAATCTTGTCTCTTTTTTTTTTTCCCCCGTCAGAAAAAGGCTGATATTCTGCACTGACACACAGCTTTAAACAATGTGGTCTTTTTATCTCAGTGAAAATGTTTCTGGTAAGTTTGTGGGGTTTGTGTTGTTTGTCTTTTTTTTTTTAAAGAAAGATCTGTGGATACATGGGCCTAAGGAGGGCTAAGAACTTTATTTTTGTCCCTTATATTCCTGATTAGTAAAACATTCTTTCCTGTGCTACATGATGTGGGACAGCCTGGTGGACTGCTTACACTACTACTGTTGAGGTGAGGGATCTGACCCCTTTCCAGTAAGGCAGGAGGAAAACTGGATGGAAAAGACAGGTCTGTGAAGAGTAAAAACAAACTCTGATGTAAGCTAAATTTCTTTTATTGGTATCCCAGAACATCTGAAACCGCTCCTCAGAAACAGTGTTTTGTGCACTTTTATGCAGCGTGCTTTTTAAAAGTGCCGATAACTGACAAACTTCTCAGAGAACAACGTAAATCTGTGTACCATCCAGGTATCCTGAACTTCGTATTTCAGTAAAGCGTCCAATACATTATCAGACAATCTTTATCTATCTACTCAGTCCCTAAACAGAGAAATGATGAGCCTAGCTGATATACCCGACCTGACCTTGTCTGGTATCAGGACCTGTAGCAGTTTTGTACCGTAGGATATTTTTATCAAAATTCACATCTGGTTCTTTAATTGTACCCAGAAATAGATAGTCTCAAAACGTTTGTTGTTTGGTGTTTTTTTTTCCCTGCAATGAGTATCAAGCAGGCAATGTCCATCTGTCCCCTGCCTTGTCCTGCTCAGCATCAGTCTGCTTTCCCAATCTGGATTAATGAGAGGATTTTCCTCCCTCATGGTGCGGGAACAAGAGGCATGTTCAGAGTTTACAATCCATGTGCTTATACATTGGAATATTAAATGGAGGAATTGTGAGTGTTGGATTTCTTGCTTTGCTGGCAACGGTGTAACATCTTCTAATGTTTAAGCTGGTATTAATTAGCCTTACAAATATTTAACAGCATCTCGCTTTTTTTCTGCGATCTTCTCTGAAGAGAATGAGCTAAAAAAAAACCCCTCTAGAGGAGAAGTCTGAAAATAGTGGAAAATCCTAATCTGTAACAAATATAGCAGAATAATATTTTCTGGTACTCCTTTCCCCAACAATTTTTAACCATTGTATAGAAAAGAACTGTATTGATTTAGCCATTGCTAAATCATGTGTTTGTTTGATGCACAAGCCTAAGCTGCCCTAGGTCATCTTTAACTGGGGCCTGGCCTGTTTCTATATTTAATCAGATGTCAGGAAACAATTTTGATCACAAGTTCTGAATATATCCTGCATGAACTTAAAAAGGGGTTGAGATAGGAAGGATGTCAGCTCCCTGTCTTTAATGTATCTATTACAATAGATTCTAGACATGCATCTGCCAGTGGTTTATTACCTACTTTTATTTCAGTATTCATCCTTGTCGAAGTGTTTACATCTAACATATTAAACGTACATATGTCAATCAAAACCAGCAAATCCGGCTACTCCAGCCAGTGCTCAAAGACATAAACTGCACCTTCAGAACTTACCGCTCCACTCGTGCACAGTGACGGCAGCGTCACAGCACTGGAACCACAGAGGCGGCACTTGCGTCGCTGCGCTTTCCCCCGCACTGGTGCGGTCTGTACCATGGACCTGGGGGGTTCTGTCAAACGCTGTCGTCTCCAGAGCAAACTCTCCAAGTACTGCATTTGAGTTCCTGCTGTGTCCTCAAGGAGGCAACTTGCTGGTGATTACATCAAACGTTATTTGATGATGGAAGTTATTAAGTACCTGTTTAAAATAATCAGTCTGTTAGACTTCAAATCTATTGAACTTCCAAAATGCAACATATAACCTCTTAGGGCATTTTAAGTGTAAGATACTGTGGAGCTTGTCAAGGAGCTGTGTTGCTGTACTTGTAAACACTGATTTAAGGGGACAGGCTTTGATTCCTAATCTCTGAAAATAAGTGAATTTGTTTCTGCTGCACTGTGGGTACTTATTAAAAAAAAGTGAACTCCATAGGTGGTACTAATCAGTTCCCTTTTCTTTTGGGGAATGTGTAAGCCCTTTAAAGATTTCAGTGTTTATGTTACATTTTGGAAAGGAAAATTGAAGATTGCAGTTAGGATCTTTTTCATAAATTTTCAATCAGCACATAAACCTTCTGCTGCAGGAAATTTTCAGTAGGTGGTTCTGTACCAGTGAAGTCTGATGTAGTATTTCCTTAAGCAGGGTCTAAAAGGAGAAGAGGAGGCTCAGGGGGGACCTTCTCACTCTCTACAACTACCTGAAGGGAAGGTGTAGACAGGAGGGGGATGGGCTCTTCTCTCAGGCAACTTGTGCCAGGACGAGAGGGCACGGCCTGAAGCTGTGCCAGGGGAGGTTTAGGTTGGATATTCGGAAGCTCTTCCTCACAGAAAGGAGGATAAAACACTGGACTGGGCTGCCCAGGGAGGTGGTGGAGTCACCGTCCCTGGAGGTGTTTAAGGACAGACTGGATGCCACACTTGGTGGCAGGGTTTAGCTGAGTGGTGGTGCTAGGTCATAGGCTGGACTTGGTGATCTAAGAGGTCTTTTCCAGCCTTAATTATTCTATGACTCTATGCTTCTAAACCAAGAGGGGTTTTTTTTAAGAAATAACGTACACTTTCCAAAAGGTTATAAAAAAACCAAAGCACCTCTGCTCGTTCAGCTGGGATAACCCATTACCTATTTTCCAGAGTCACTGGAAATGCTGTTTCTGCGGGGCTATTCCCAGCTTGCTGTTCTTGCTGGGACTGTTGGGGTGTTTCTGGAGGGTCCCTCGGGCAGGGGCTGCGAGAAGCCCCCTGTGCCCCGCACTCTGGGCAGGGGGATGGCGCTGCCCGCCAGGCTGGGGGTCACTCGCGGAGCTTCCCCGGCGCACGGAACAGCCCCCATTTTCTCTTTCCTCGGGAGGTTTCCCCACTCTTTCGGGTACCAAGCACGCCCCAGCGGCTGGATCCCACAGCCCCTGGCAAGCGGCTGCTCCATCGCACGGCCGGGGCCGCTCCGGGCTGCCCGGTAACAAAGAGCCGCGACTGGCTACACCGAGAGGAGCTCCTGAGGAGCTGAAGGGGCAGAAAATGGAATGGGCTGCCCGGGGAGGTNCGGGGGGAGCCGCCGGCGCCTCGGCACCCCTCAGGGGCCGCTCGCTGAGCAGAGCTCGGCCGAGCCGGGGCGGTGCGGGGCTCCCCGGCTGCCCCGCTGGGCGGGAGGCGGGGGGGGGCGGGGGGGG